>CM052124.1:865270-884736 GCA_028454245.1 Halictus quadricinctus
TGGGAAGGGACTCGAAAACACCAATCAGTTTCGCGAGGGCAGAGCATCTTTCTTTTGTTGACGAAGAAAGGCGGACAAGCGAATTATAATTTTACGGGGGCAATGTGCATGGCGAGGGAACGCAACCGCAGGTAGTCAGCGACAAACTCCCTAAACTAATCCGCGTTTCTGTCACGGAAAGGTGGTAAGGAAAGCAAGCAAGTTCCGTTTCCATCGGAATAAATTAAGGAAATTCCGACGCTTGTGTTCAGACAGATACCCGCGACGCGACACGACGCGACACTTCAGGCCGCGCGTTCCTACATTAAGAAAAGCTAGGCTTAATTAGTTACAAAGAGGCACGCCACACCCAACTCGATGACCTTCAAATGTCAAGGTCGGTATCCTAACCTAACGATTTTATTACCAATTTTATAGACGCACTAGCTCGCAATTCTTTGTAAAAGAATTGTGTAGATTCATATGAGTCGTGTACGTGCTGAAAATTTCATCGAAATTGGTCAATTGGTTTACGAGTTATAAACGATTGAAAATGGGCCAATCAAAGCGTGGCAATAGCGGGCGTTTCCCCATTGGCCGAGCCGGAGTCCGTCCGTTATTGCCGCGCTCTGATTGGCCCATTTTCAATCGTCCATAACTCGCAAACCAATTGACCAATTTCGATAAAATTTTCAGGGTGTATTGATTGGTCCGTGTTTTTCGTTAATAACTCGAAAAGGAAGCGAATTGGAAAAAGAAAAGTTCTTTTTTCGTGACATCCTGTACGAGCAAATTTATTTAGGAGGTTGACCTTGACGACGAATCCGACTGCCTGTTTGGTAATAATTAGCGAAGGTGGGGAACGCGAAAGATAGCCGCGCGGAGGATGACACTCGATCTTGTTTTGCAGAGCGTTTACAACCTGCTGGGCGAAACTCTGTTGAGGCTGCAACAGTACGCGGAAGCTGAGAGGTGGTTCCAGGCGAGTTTGGCCAGCCAGCCTGACCACGTGCCGGCCCACATCACTTACGGGAAACTTTTGGCCCGAAACGTAAGTAGTTACCAGTTTTCGATCGGTTCTCTTTCATCGGGGTAAAGGGTCCAGTTCCGGAAGTTTACCGCGGCCCGACCGATATCGTTTCGACGCTTACGAAATTTCGTGAGCGGAGATCACGGGGCAGCCGACATGACGAACGGGAAAACCGGAACACCACGATGGATCCGCTTCGGTTTCTCGATCACCAGCCGAAGACACGCGAACTCCCCTTTGCGAAACAGTATTTCTCACGCCACTCCACGAGACGGGTCGTCTCCGACTAGCCCCGCCATCGTTTTATCTCTTCTCCCTTCGATTTTTCCGCAGACAATTTTCGAATACCGAGAAACTTTTACCGGACGATCTAACGAGAAATAACGGTCGGGATTTTCGGGCGGGTGAAAGATTCAATCGTGACCCCGGTGAAGAATCGCGCGTCGCAACGGGGATCAGCCTTCGAGTCTCGAATATGAAACACGGGGCACAGAACTATGGATCAGAATGCTGGCTGGATCGATTAAACTTCAATGGAAAATCTGCATTTATTTTCCTGAGGTTCTTGACTCTTTACAACCAGGATGTTCTACTTAAAAATCCGAATTAATTACAGTATACGTATCCAGGTATTTGACATCCGTCAGATTTTTTCCAAAATTTTCGCATATGACTAAACAGGGAAAACAGGGCAAACCTTTTCCATTTTATCTCATAACTACCCTCCTGCTAGAGATATAGGGTTAAAATTTTAAACGCTTTTCCTCGATGCTCTATCGAATGGTCCATTAGTCTTTCCATTTGGTCCAACGGCATTCTTAATCATCTTATCCGGCTATACCTTTCGGATAGTGCCTGTAGCCCTTAAGCGATCACCGGGATTGCAGGCAGCAGGGATCAACTAGTCTGACCACGTAGCGACCCACATCACTTAGCAAACGTTCGACTCGGCACGTAAGTAGTTAGTACTATTTTGGCGCGGCGCGGCGCGGCCCGGCGATGTGGATTGAACGATAGATAGGCCGGGGAATCGGTTGATCCACATCACTTAAAGGGAACCGCCGCGCCGACGGGAAACAGCCTGCAGTTAAGCTGATTCCGCTCGATCCACTGACCGTTCCGTGTTTCGGAGCGGCCAATCGTTGACCGGAAACCGGTATTTCTCCTGAAAACATATCTAACACGACCGACGATTACGCTCACTGAGCCGAGAGAGATTCGGGACAAGCGATGTTTCCCCGTACGTGTCCCGTTTCCACAAAACGAACTCGCGTCTTCCTACCCTCGCCCCTACGGCTGCCAATATTTCGCGATCAATTAGACTCGTAAACGCAACGCCGCTTCCATCCCACCGAAGAATCACGTTCACGCACACGCGATACTGCTTATCGATTACCGCCATTTTTATTTCCAACGGGACGCCGAGCCGGGACGCGCCGCACCGCACCGCTTTTAAATCGATCATTTTTCCGAGCTCGAAACTCGGCCCTGATTTAATTGTCGGCGCAATTTTGCGCTCCGCTACTGATTATTGCGCGTTCTCGCCCGTGTCCTGTCCCAGTAATATCGCTAAATTGGTAATTTAACACTTGTTCCCGTCGCCGATACAAATTGCTATCAACTATAAAATAATTCGGATTCAACCGGTCGTATGGAACGCTCGTTATTCGATTAATAAATTGATCTCGGTCTGTCGATGAAGGGCGCAGCTGGATACCGGGCTTCGCAGGGCTCTTGAACGAAATTAAACTGTCAATGGACATCCGATAAATTCAAAAACGAAGGAAAGTTGTAGCTGGTGTCAAGGTTTTATCTTTGCCGATAGCGTAATTACAGGGAAAAATCGGAGTATCAGTTTTTAATCCGTTTTCCCTGCTTAATTACGGACAACACTCGCGCAGAAGCAGTTTTATCGCGGCAACACAACACTTTTCCGATCTTGTAAAAGAAATTTGAAAAAGAAGTCCCTCAAGAAATTTCCTTCGTTACTAGTATACGAAACTGTAAAGATATTTAAAAAATTGCACAGTTGACAGTTTATTTGTCGCATCACAAGAAATGTACTTAATATAATTTAGTGGGAGCGACATAAACGAAAACAAAATTAGTACACCTTTTCAAAATCTAAAAAACCCGAGAGGAACCCCGTTTATCTTCCTAGTGTTCAATCAATTTTATGAAAATAAACTCTCACGGCATTTAATTTTTAAAAACTTTATCCCCTTATGTTTCCAGTAATTATTTTTAAAAATCTCTCGCAAATCGAATAAAGCCTCATAAATTTAAATCTGAGAACGTTTGACCTCTCTGCCTCTCCAACGATTAAAACAAATCTCTTGCACGTCAAAGAAGGTCTTACATCATCCAATTAAAGAAACTTACCTCGATAGTTGCAATAATTACGGCGAGAGCATGTTACAACCTTTCTCCGTGATTGACCCGGTACAATAAGCGTGAAACCTTGCAGGAAAACAAGAAGAAGTAAAAAAGAGACGAGAAAAGGGAGTGAAAAGAATGGAACATAATTCCGAACTTTACAGAAACAATTACAGAAGAAATATCGGCATTGTCACAGAGGGTATTGGCAACCGTACACATCCGGTTACTACAGTTGCATTTAATTTGGCTCAAGGACACTAGTCACCCCCTTCTTCCGCGAAACTTCAATACTACTTCAATAATATTAAAGTGTACTGTACACATTACGATTTTCTTTTTTCCATAACTTTTTAACCATGATCGTCCGCAACCTTGGACAAAGTGCATATCATTCAGGACCTTCCCCTCTAAAAGATATCCAAAATTCAGAAAAAATCGGAGTTGGCCCCTTTTCTGCATATTTACCAAAAACATTTATAAAAAATGCAATTTAACATCTAAGCATATCTTTCTCACAAAAAATCCCTCGAAACCAACCGGAGCACCTAACACAGAATAATTTCCGGACTTTTTGGATTCACTGTACTCTCCTTACAGGCTCCCGTCATGTGTGTTCCCCAGGCAGCCGGAGGTTCTTGCGCGCGCGTGAATTACGACGCGGGTCACGCGTCGAACGGAACGGTCAATGAAAAGTCAATACTGTTAAACGACGCCGGGCGTAATTGAACGTTTGACCAATAAATGTCGCCGGCGTTGTCGCGCGAATGAATTTTCGTCGTCGTCTCGTTTTCGTAACTCACGGCCAGCCACCGGGAAACGCTATCGAAATTCCGCCACGATCCTCCCCCCTCTCTCTCCCTCTCTCTCTCTCTCTCCTCTCCGTCAAATCGGAAGAATCGAACTCGATCTCCGCGCAGGATCACCCGATACCCTTTCTCGTTTGCGACGCGCGAGCACTCCTCGGAGACGACGTCTCGCGATCCCAATCACGTTCAAATAAATTCAACGGATCAGACGCTCGAGAAAACGCCGCGCCGCGCCGCGTCGCCTGACAACGTCAATAATTTTCCCGACTCCTCGCGAAACTTCCTGAATCCGTTTTCTTGCAAAATACCGCGAGCGGAGGGGGAAGGTTAAATATTTTCAATTCGTATGAAAAACTCCTGTACTAATTTATTATTCAGCTTATTTTTCTGTGCTATTTTACGCGAAAGAGTACTGTCGCGCATTGTACGGAACCTCTATATCAACGTAAACCAAAATCCGTTGAAAGCCGAACCGAAGCATGAGCGTCTACTGATGATCTCCCGTTATTAATACCCCGATTATGCTTTGTTCCGCAGTCGAGTCGCGTACTGGAGGCCGAAAGATGGTTCCTGAGAGCTCGCAGGCTGGCGCCGGACGATTCGAGCGTGCACCATCATTACGGTAGGTGTAACGTGCGTCGGCTCCTCTAATTACAATCACGGTTCGTCGGCCATCAGGTGCGACTTTTGCAAAGAAAGAAAACGATCGAACACGAACAAGCGAAAACGAGGCACGGTTCCGCGATTCCATTTCTCTCCGCGCGCCCTACATCTATCTCCTCCTGGGCGAAATCTATAGCGACTCGCGAAACGATAAGAGGGCCTCGTTCATTATTAAAGCAATGAAATACGACCTCTCGAGGGCGCTCCTCGCCGTTACCGAGCAAATTGGAGTGGCTGTCGACCGATTCATCCTTTGGTCCATTGTAACATCGGTATAATTGTTTCCCCGGGAACTTAGCGCATTTCGCGGGGACATTAGAGATTCCCTCCGATGTACCGGGAGCAGGGAGGAACTCGGGGGGGGGGGGATGAGAGGAGAAAGATGAGGAGAGGGATGGCGAAATAATAGCGGCAGGCCGGAGATTTCGTCGAGGGTCGTTTAATAAGTAAGATAAAAGAATCGTCGATTCGCGGAGCTTCCGTAAATACCCTTGTAATATTTTCCCAGGGGATGAGAGTGGATGTTGAAACGCCCGGGACAGGCTAATCGGGAAAAGATAGAGGGCCGCCGGGGAATGGAAGATGGCGGCAAGCCATCAGCCGGAGTAAGATCGACGGGTATTGAAATTCCAGTAAGACGTCTCCCGATTCGTACCCGTTCTAGTTTCTCTCATCGTACCGCGGCTCCAACCCCTTTTTCGATCTTATCTTTCGCACCGCCGCAGGTTTTCCACGGTTTTCCCTCCGCCGTCGAAGATCCGTCCGGTCTTTTCACGGACGTACGCGGCGTCTACGGGAACGCGACATCAGTCAGCCGATTCTTTGCGGACAGGATGAATCCAACCGCCGGGAAAAAAAGCTCACCGAGTCGAGTACTATTTTTCGGCCGGCAAAAACCACCCCGGTTTATCTCTCTTAGCGGCACGCGTCATTAGGCAGTGGCCCGCGGAAGGTCGCGCGATATATCACCACGGGATTTATGGTCGGCATGCTCGACCACGGGCTGCCCGAATTTTTCGGCCGGCTTGCTTATACGCCCAGCGACAAAACTGCAAGACGTAGAGCAACATCGATGGAAAGTGTACTCTGCTGGGAATTTTCTTCTTCATTTCTGAATTTTTTGGGGGTGAGACAAATTTTTTCTTTCTGAACTGTTATACACACTCGAAAGTATGAACTCTCAGCTATAAATTCTGAAATTTTCATGGGAAAATTCGAAACCGCTAAGACTCACCTGCCATCAGAACAACAGCTTCTGCTCTGTAACCTCCACAATTTTTATCTGAAACCAAGAAACAGAAAATGTTTTTAAAGTAGACATATAAAACTAGTTTTGAACCTACCGAATTTCTTTTTTTAAATTTTTCGCGAAATAGCAAACACTTTAAATATTACGTTACCTATTAAAAAGTATTTGTTGACCACTGTCTCTTTACGGGAGACAGAAATTTCTGTATTAGTCATCAACTATTCTTGAACAGGAAGCTCTGCGACGTGTCCGCTCGCAGACATTAATATCTAAGACCAGTCACGATCTCGGTGGAAATAATAAACTGGAAGCTTTATTTCTTTACATAGTGCAATAAAAGGCGAGCGATATTTCAAGAAAGGCACTCTCATAATTTTGATAACGAACTACAGAACCGGTGATGTTGTCTGCTGAGCAGTTCCAACGTTAAGATCTTTATGTACAATAACTTTCACGGAATATTAAATGTGCAGACCCCATTAAGTGAAGAAAAGAGGGAGGATTCTAACAAGTAGATCATGGATATCCTGGCATCACGCGATCGTTAACGTTGAAGAACATTGATTTTTCGTAGGTCGCGTTGCAGATTTATTTTACAGTCGAAATCGGAGACAAAATCTGTGTCATAGTTCTCTTTGAGGTTTTATGCTTTATAATGTTTTATCGTGTAACTCGATTACAGGCTCTAAACGCCCCTCGCGAATGTGTAAATATATATATGCCATTTTTATTCGAGGGTGTTCATAGGATCTGATAAATAATACCCACAAGAAAAATGTATACAGTTTCTACGATTGCGGCAGAAATAATGATCCGAGTTTCAAAGTACCATGTCGAATTTCACTTGCAAATTTTCAAAATTAAATTTCATGAGATCCATAAAACTTTGTATCATTCATCGGCGTACTTCGAATTGAAAATTTATGCTGGACGTTGCTAACAATTTTTAAAAACACCGAAATATTAATACAATTCTCAAAACGGATATCATTTCCTTCAAAATTTATTTGTTGCCCGCGAAAACCAATACATATTATAAATAATTACGACTGAATGAAACGTCGATACTCAACGACGCTGAAATGTTCAAATCGACACAGTTCTACATATTTTAAAAATTTTCAGTACAAGCTGACACAAGAAGATTGTAAAAAGACAACTTTCAGTAATTTTAGTAATTTCTACACAGATCGTATGGTCTAATATTAAAAATGCTATAGCCCTTTTAAAAGCGTCCGAGTATAGACCGGTTAAACTTCACCTTGGCAACCCAGAAATTTTTCATATTTTACTACGTAGTCCTGCACGTCTCGGCGAGAAGATGCCAAAAATCGAGGTTTCAAGGCGAGGATTTGAAAGATAAAAGATTGATGGCACAAGTTGAGAGTTGCAGTATAAATTGGAGGAATTGCTGGTGTTTCAGGACTGTTCCTGTCGTCGCAGGGTCGGTTGTCCGAGGCTGCCGAGGAGCAGCTCCGGGCGGCCGAACTTTCCCGATCGGATTACGAGCTGTCGATGGCGGCAGCGTCCGCCCTTCGTCAGGCGGATCGTTTAGAGGACGCGGAGGTTTGGTACCGGCACGCGGCCAGTCTGAGGCCGAACGAGGCACGCAGTTACACGAACCTGGGCGCGATTCTTCACCTGAACGGGAAATACAAGCAGGCGGCGGCAGCGTACAGCGAGGCGTTGAGGCTGCAACCGGGCGACGCGACTACTATCATGAACCTCCACAAACTTGCTGCCATTCTGGCGTGACCTCGTGACACGGAGAACGATGGTGACGCGTTCGCAGACAGAGACAGTAACCAGACAGACGAGTGTGTGTATTATACGACCCCTGGAAAGACCCACTATCGACTCGCCGTATTACCTGACCCCACGTCTACCCGATCTTCCTCCCGATATTCGTTTATATCCGTCGACAGGCGCGGCAATGTCACCGGGATCACGTCCTCGGGGACCTTGGCGCGCGATCGACCCGTATCGCCTGCTATGGTATGTAAAGAATAAAGCTTCCTTTATTTTTCTCTAATCGGAGTTGTTATTTCGTACCCGAACCGTCCCGTCCTTCTCGCCCTGCTGTCACCTCTACGGCTGCGGACTTTCTTCAGGTAATGTATTCATGTGTCACCTGTCTACCAATCAAGTGCAGATACATCTTAAAATATTTAAATAGCTACACGAAATATTATATTAAATATCAGCTGTTCGTTCTCTTTGATGCCTGATGGATCTTTGAATATAAATATTCTCTTTGATCTTAATCCTTTGCACCGGAAGTATTCCTTTGAGAGGCGAAGGCTATTTGTTTGTAATTATAAATTCCGAAATGTTTAATAAAATCACTCGTTTGGAAATTCGGCCAGCTTCGGTTTCTAAATATTGCAGAATATTTGATAATTTAAGTGAAGCTCTACGAGTCAATCATAAGTCATCCGTAATTCTATAAATTGTAGAAAATGAAAGAGAATATACCAATTTTAATAGCAAAAAACAAGAGAAAAGCATTACTCATGGGACGGCCTGATGTGTGGGGGCGTGGTTGTGACTTCTGGTTGGAGAAGGATGTCTTGTATTACGTTATTGGTCGGCAAATCACGGGGCTGTCCTCCGAGAGAAAGTTCGAGCTGCGGGGAAATTTATGACTTCAAAAGAAATCGTCATCGAGATTCCCAAGTGTTTGCCCGGTTGCTCGTTGTCCAAGTGTCCCGAGAAATTCATGAATTTCTGGAAGTGCCTGGCCACCACATAGGACAAGACGTATAGCAGACTCTCGACCTAGGGGCTAGAGATTATGTATATGTACAGTAGCATCGTGTTACGCTTCAACAGTCGCCATTTCTCTTCGGGACTTTCGAAGAGTCGATCTGGCTTAACCTTTAACGATTATCTCTACTATATCGGCGCAGAAACTATTTATTGTCTCAATTTATTATCCTCTCCTTTTTCGTTCGTTTCCACATTATCGTTTCAGTGTTGGTCGAACTTGGTCAAGCTCTATAACAAAGGAGAACAATAACAATTCTTTAGTTTCTTTAAGAAAGAAACTCAAATATTTCAGGCACGAACAATTTGAGTATTTATGGAAATTTTTGTTTAAATACAAAATTGGACAACTGAATAAAACCGACTGACTGTTGCCAAATAGTATTGAGCAGAATAAAGCAATATGAGTAACAATTTTTTAAATACCTTATTTAGTAAATGCACATGCTATTTCAATATGGAAATTGTTCTTCTTTCGTTTTGTTCGCGTACTACCATTCGTCTTTTGTTCATGCACGACTGTTTCACTTTACAACTCGATCAATGACTCCTAACGGAACTAGTCTTCGTTGCAATTAAACCCCGAACGTTTGCACAACTTCTAATTTGTTTAACTACTTCGGCAAAGTTACAATTATAGAAGGAATCGCTCCATCCATTAACTCGCAGAGTGCCTCGCTAAATTCGCATAACTTTCTGTTCACGTCACATGGGACACCTGTAATCCACGCTATGATAGGTATTATGGCCATTCATGGGTACGATATGCGGTAGAACATTCGTAAGTTAATCGGGAAAGCTTTTGTCGGTCCCCCTATGTGAAAAATTAGGAAACATATTTAAATTATACGTTCCTTGTCGTTGTTAAATACACACACACACACACAGGTAGTAACACATATAGGTGAGTTACTCAATATTCTCATTTAAGGGAAAAATAATTAAAGGGGGAGTCCAACTTCTGTTTAGTATTTAAATAATTTGGCACAGAACTCAATGACCGTGCCATGTTTTTAGCGCAAAATGAGGCTACGTGCAAAATTTGAGCTCGATCCGACACGGCCGGTTTTCGGAAGTTTAGCAACTGAAAAACAGACGCCGCCGGCGCGCAGGTGAGTACAACCTCCTCGAGTTTATCAATCAACCAGAAGACAATCAGCTCGCCGTAAAGGGGCGAAGCCGAGGTTTGCAGTAGAAGAATCTCACCTTGAACTTTCTGAAGCCGTGATGAATCACCTGCGAGCGGGCAGCCCGGTTCTTTCCTGTTTGAAAGAAAAACGGCGAGGGCTCGCGGGGTTGACCCTGATTCCGCCCTAAGGGCGGAAGTCGCGGCGCAAACTTGCTCTTTCCCGGTGATCCAGGTCCAAACCGGTGGCTCCATTAATATCGAATTTATTTGCACGACGCGCGGTGCACCCCGACCGGAATATTTAAGTTTACGCTTTAAATCACACCCCTCTCTCTCTCTCTCTCTCTTTCTCTCTCGAGCCTCGCCGGGGGGACGGGCCTGTTGAAAGATGATAGAGGCGAGGGAAAAAGACGGATGAGGGTAATACCGCGAGAAATGTAGACACAGGGGGTTCCAGGGGAAGAGGGAGAAGAGAAAACGAAGCCACCTGTCGCTCTGCCAGAGACAATCTCGACAAACACTCGACAGGTGCCGCGCTGGCGGTTAGCTACCTTTATTCCGCAAAGAACTCGCTTCGTTATCTTTAAAGCGGAACTGGCCGAGACCAGAGGAGACTAGTGGATATCGTTTAGCCCCGCAAAAGTCCACCTACTCGTCGCATGCCATTTCTGAACTGTCCAATGAATGAACGCTTAAGCCGCATGACTGCTCAAGCTCAGTTTTCTTTCGATAAAAGACCGAAGACCGAAGACTTTTTCGCAAATCTCTATCCCCTCTTCTGAAGTTGTCCGCTCGACACCCCTCAATGCCAGAACCACAGGATATGTCATATTCTATACTTTTCCAACTATAGTTGAACCCCAGCTAAATAGGTACCCTCATCCGTAATACGTTGAAAACCGTCCCGAGCCATCGTCTTATATCGAAGGATGCATTCGCAAATCATTATCTCATTTCCCACTTTACTCGCGATCACACTGCTGGCTTTATGCAGTTACAACATATACGATTATTCATAAATTTCAGTAAAATATTACTTAACAACGTTTATTAAAATGTTTATTTTCTTCCGAACTCGACAAAGTAGGACCAAATTTCCAGCAGTTTCTCGTCGCTTCTAATGTTTAGAAATTGGGCGACAAAAATTGAGAATTGATTTCTAAAACCATTTTGTTAACTAAGCTTCTAAAGCGAATTCGAATTGCACGATAAAGGTTTCGCTTTATTTCGATTTCTTGGAGTTTTTGTCCCCTCGCCGCAGCTCGGGCAACCCTCTTCACCCTTCTCGCTGTTAAATGTCATTGATTTTCAGTCCTGAAACAATTCAAGGTGGAACGTCTCTTCGTTCCCGGTTCCTTTGAGCCAGGCTTTTATTTTTCTACCCCCTTTCGATTCGCGCGCACCCTCGTTCAACATCTTCGCCGGCTCCTTGTCACGCCTCCGCACCCTTAGTGCCCTCTTTGCTTACAGATTAAACGTATCGCTGTTTCATCTAATTTTCTACCGTATTCGTTTCCCCCGGTCCCCGACCGAGCGACGGTAATTCTTATAATTAGTCACAGTCAAGACGACTTCGCGAGGAACCCTCTCAATGGCACATTCTTCTTTTCTATTTTTCTTCCTCCAGCTTCTTCGTGCACCGTTTCCGGGACGAGTCGACGACTGGCAACTGTTCCCCTCCCCGAATAAACTATTACCCGACCACGCACACCGAGACACGGGAAAATGGCAGAAAGTCGAAATGTTTATTTTGTTCAGAATCAACTTTTTCTCGAAGTTATGGTACACCTCTGGATCGGTGGAAGTTTGTCAAGGAAAACCTTGTATCCAATGTTATAACTCCGAACTTTGTCAGTATATTCTATGAGTGAATGAGGGAAAAATTTTATACAAACATGAGTCGTTTAAAGTTTCATGGCTAGATTAAAAAAAATATTTTTTCATAACAAAAACGTATGCAATGTTCGTCAAGCCAACAAATAACTGAAAATTGTCAATCGATAACAATAGGGGATATACATATATTGGCTGTTATGTAACTACTGGTACGAGTGATGCGAAAACCTGTAAAATAAAATCTTTCCGCGGTAAATAATTGAATTTAAATTGTTTTGCGCGTGCATGTTCTATTCTGTTAACAAGTTCAGTCGTTTACAAAATCCAATACGGTTTTAGCCGGGATGACTGATTTGTGGTTGTTTATTTGATAACTATTGACATTATGAAATTGCATTCATGGGGAATTATTAAATAAATTTGTTTGTTTCGATATACACTATCGGACCACCGAGTTTTATGAAAAATAAACATTTTCCACCTGTATCGTAACGAATTGGAACAAAACCGATATTTGTTTTCTGCCTTAATAAATTCAATAGGCTCGAAGTAAATAATATAACAAAGTTTTTTTTAGTTTTTCTAATGTTCTTACCGTTTTATCCATTTTTATCATAGGTGCATAAATTTCAATATTGAATATCGAATACCAGATTGAAATTGTAATGGATAAAAAATTTGAGTCTTTTTTCTCCAAACCACTTACCTAAGAAAGTTAAATTTTCTCGTAACATATTTTTTCAAACCCAAAGGTTTTTCAATTTCTTAAATCCGCGTTTGTGCACTCACAAAAAAAGGAGAAAAAATATCCGCAAGCGTTTCTTTGTCTTTCTCGTTTCCTCCTTTTCGGTGTAACAAGCAAAGCCCACAATCGTTCTCCGCAAAAATCTTTTCTCTGCGCGGCAAAGAAAACCGCAGCGTTGCGCTTAGCCTAAGGGTCTCAATCCCGCAAACACGAATGTCTCGGTAACCTAGATCATCTCCTCAGCCAACAAATTCAAAAAACAGAGTTCCGCGGCGCATTTCTGTTGACTTATTATTACCCTAGAAAGTGAATGATCTTCTTTCTTAGGTTACTTCGCTCTCCGCTCGCGTCGTCAGTGTTTCAAGCTCCACCGGCGCGGCGCCTCATTCGCGATTATTCCGGCGTCGAACATTCCCTATTTTTCACGGTAACTTCGACGTTCCCGTTTGTCTGGTTCCCGTTCCCTTATTGACATTCCTCGCTTCAAGCTTTTTCTCCCGGCCACGCCATTCTTACCCCTGCACTTCGCCGAGCAATAAGAGATGGGCCAGCCAAGTAGACGGACATATTTATTAATGCCAGGAGAGTCCCACCGGGACTTCCGGCCAAGCGCTATCCCGATAGAAAAGACCTGGAAAACAAAACCACCGAGCTCCGTGCAAAAATTCGCGAAAACTCCGAAACGGCGTTACACGGTTAACGCATTCGATAAGCCATCAAATTATTAAAACCTCTTTACGAATAATGGACAATGTTGATTAGGAAAATTATAAAAAGTTCAGAGCAGCTGGGCTTCTAAAAAATAAGTTTATCAAAAACATTCTAAACTCGTTAATTTATACAAGTGGCTCTAATAATTCGATTACTGTAGGATACCAAGCGAATTATATTCTAGGATGACCATTGGTACGTTTTTTCACTTAAAAGTTGTACTACCGTCTTTCGGTTGCATATTTCCGAATTTTCAAACTCGTCCACTATATTCCTTATTGCTAAAAAGAATATGCAGAGCTTTAATGGCATAATTATACTGTGTTCCATTCGAGGATGACCCTAGCAATATTTTTTTTAATTTGTGAAAACGTAAATGTAATTTGAATGGCATTGAGTGGTCAGTATCGAAAGGAAGTAGAATGTATTATGATGTGACCTTCGAAAGACCTTGAATCGAGTCAGAGTCACAGTTCCACCTACCCTAATTCCACGGGTCACCCCCGATGCTCCCGGAGCAATTTAACGAAGCCATTTTCCCGGTCGGTTCGTCACGGAACAGTGATGAGCGTAGGTTAAATACACCTGTCCTACGATCCCGCAGTTCACCACGGAAAAGAGTATGTCTCGTCCTGCTGGTAGAACGGCCGCGTCTTGGTATCTGCGGGATTATTAGAGGACGGTGTTCGAGCAGCCGAGGGTCCGAGAATGTCAACGGAGTAATGGAAGTAGAATTGGGTTAGGGTCTTGTACGCGTCGGGATGACACGGGGTTGTTCCTGTGTGACACGGCGAATCCGAGGAGCGGTCGCTTAGACTCTCTAAAACAGAGATTAGTTCGGACGTACGGGGGCGGGAGGGGGGATGTTCGCCATATTCCCGGAGCCCTTCCCCGAAGTCTCAATTATGCAGTTTTCTCGAAATCTGCGGGTACAGCAGTATCGCGCGCAGACTTCGGTCAGAGCCCGGGCCCTTTTACACCGATAAGGAATATTCCGCGGTGCTGCCTCGAAAATTCTCGAAACCACAAAATTGAGTTCTAGCAGAAGTTCCAGAGCGAAAGAGACAATCCTGCACCGCCATGTTCGGCCATCCCGCGGGAATTCAAATCACCGCGTATCCAGCAAATCGCCGATTCGCTACCAGAGTTTCTCTCCGTGTAGAATAGAGAGAGAGACTGATAGAAAGAGAGAGAGAGGGAGAAGGAAAATCCAGAGAGAAAATTCCTGGGCGAGGACTAAATTGCGCGAGCGAAGTCGACGCAGGGTAAACGGTTCAGACGGAACTCGGGTTTTGCGTTTCTTGAAGCGACACGGGACCCTCGGGCTGGGCTCTTACCCACTGAAAAATCTTCTTTAATTATCCAGAGCCGTTCGGGATTAAAGCGCGGGCGGGCAAGCGGCTCGATAAAGCGCAACACAAATAAGAAAGTCGCAGTCCCGGTTGATCCTGAAGAACGGGACCGGCTAAAACGTAATCGTCGTGACTGATCCTATTGCGCGATCGATAAGTAATTAAGAGAGGTCATTTAAAGCTTAATGAAATAGAGGGACTACGGCGAAAGATGGACGGGGCGGGGCGGGGGCTCGATGAATGGCGGGATGATGGGGAGGATTCGACGTAATCAACGGGGGTTAATCTCAGTGGAGAAATTGTAACGATACGCGGGTGAAATTATTATTAAATTGGGGGATGTTCGCGCGTTTACGACCGGATATCGATCGATCAAATGTTTAAACAGTTTTCTTCTCAGTCAAAATTATCTTTTTCTCTCTCGGGTTGTCGCATTCGGGGTTTTCGAGTCAATAAAATGTAAAAATAGAAAATTATTAACCCTCCGGAGACTGTTTCACCGAGAACACCTGGAGGAAAAAATGTTTCGGTAGGCTCCCTCGTCCGGAGAGCTAATGAAGCAGCTCGGAGAGGGTAAATTGGTAATATACCGTAAGATGAAGTTGGCAATGTCGCGCCAACCACCTAATCTAGTGCCTAGCCGTTCAATATACGTTCCCTCATCGCGCGCATAAAATTTCGTCAGTTTCCCGTCGATGACATCATCTTTCCAAGTACCAACTGAAAGTATTCCTGGCTCGTCCTTCAAGAATACCATTAAATATTGGATTACGATATAAATATTACAGGTGTCGGAAAAACAATGTCACTCGTCCGTGACAAAGCCAGCAGCGAAGGGCTCGAGCCGTTAAACGCTGAAGGGACGAAGAAGCGAAACGAAAAATGCTAGAAAGATTGGAGGTAGGTGCGCCATCCATCAAGCAGAGGAAGAAGGAGCAGCGTCAACGTCGGCGGGACGAGTTCCGACCTCCCGAACAGGTAAAGATTTGATTCGGCTCGCGTAGCAAAGGTCGGAGGGATCTAGGGGAAGGTATCAGGTGCAAGCCGCGATGAAATATTCCGTAGGGTCGCGTTATTCCAGCCGGCAAGGTCGCGTTGCGGCCAAGCGACGGAAGGTCAAGCGACGGTTTTCCGTCGCCTGTCCCCGACGCGACTTCCCCAACCCCCTGACCTACCTGATTTATTCGCCGTGTCTCGGGCCGACGGTGAAAAACGGCCCGTTGGAAAATTCACGAGCCAACCGGGTTCGCGCGCAACACAAACCGGCCGTTCATAATTTACCCGGCAAAGTGCCGGCATAATTGATACGGTAAACCCGACGATCCGGGCTACAGCAACAAGGCCAGATGATAATAGATCATTCGGCTTCGTTCTCACACGATGTCATCCGGTATTAAACATGCACGGACCGACCCTGGATACCGGCCGGATTCGAAGGTTTCACGAATGAATGAAATGTAGCACAGTTCACTGTGTCGCGCGAAACCCCGCCGGCAAACTCATGCGTTTTCATAGCCAATGGACGATTCTTATACCAGCACGATCAAAAGTGCTCGTGATTTTTTACGCATTTCCGGAAAACGATTCGAACACGAGGTGATCAGTTTTCTACGTTCGGCAAGTTCCAGCTGGAAAAGTGTTTCGTTTCCATCAAAATTCAAAGTCATTTGAATTCCAGAAATTGTATTTGTGGTGGAAATAAATCAATTTTTTAGGTATCTAGCAATTTTGAATATTCGAATTGTTGGTTCGACGAATGTTTCAATAATGAATCTACAGTGAATTGCGCAAACCATGATGGCTACTCAGAACGGCATGGATTTTGCTATTGAAAGACCGCAGCCTCCATCATTTTACCAATGTACTAACAATGCCAGATACAAATCCGGGAGATTTATTTACCGCAGCATGTATATTGAACGACCCAAGAGAGTTTCATTCCAAAATCGGAAATAATAATCGGTACTGCCAAGATAATATAATCCCAGGAGGCTATAATGAATGGAAGATAAAAAATAAAATAAAAGGGACCGTTGCAATTAATTCTGAAATGTTTCTTCATATAACAAGCACTGAAACTACTATTTTTTTAATGGTCATTATGCATAGAAATTAATTTAGCGCCTTCTGGAACTAAATTACCATTCCGAACAAAATTATCAATTTCTAAGCTATTGGAAATTTTTCATTTAAATTCCTATAATTAAAGAAGAAACATTACTGTGACAAATTGTCTTTTAAAGATTTCAAGCTGTTGTTATATTAAACAAAATTCGCAAAATTACCTATGTATAGCCTCCGATTGGCCACGTAATAAATTCAAACTGCATCCCGTGCATTAACTGCACGCACGATATTTAAACATTTCATGAAAATGATTGCCTTGGACGGCTTATCGACCGCACACGTCAATCAATTTAAAACAGAAGCGGTTAATGCTAATTCATTACAAGTTTCGAATGATTATTAAATTGAATGTTAGTTATTCAATTAAGATTTGCGGGTTTACAAACTTCTGTATACACGACACGCGTCCGGAAGGCGGAATAGTTAATCGAATACTGTAACCATGGTGATGAGAAGCTGGCTAGCCAATCGATGATTTTCGAAATTACAGCACTCAGCTTCTAGCTCCTCATTTTCCATCAAGTAGATGGTTCCTATGATCGGATCATTTTGATGCTTGTTCTGTGTGAGAGGATCACAGATCTCTGTAGGCAATCATGATAACGTAAAGCGATACGAAATCCTATTAAATTAAATATCCTCCGTAGTTGCATTAAATTTTGTAAATATTTGTCGGACAAAAACTCGAATTAGATTCCTACGAGAAAAATAAAATAACAATTCTACGGACATTTGAGTAAACTTCCAAAATGGCAGTCGCTGTAATTTTTATATTACATTCGCGCTACTTCCCCTAATTCTCGTGAACATGAAGCTATTGGCGCAACCGAAAAAATGGCGCCCTGTGCCAATATTCCTCGCAGTCGAATAAAAGCTCGATATCCTGTTTAATGGCTATAATCGCAGGACCGACTGTGTGACACATGATTCCCGGCATGAAAGAGAGTTATTTTTCTCGTCTTGCTGCTCGGGAAATTCAAAGCGAACGGTTTTCACGCGGCTGAACACAGCTCGAAATAGAATTTTCGTTTTATTCGGTCATAATCTCGGGGGTGGGAAAGGGGCGAAAATTTTTGCGGTCCCAGGGATGATACGCTCGGCTTATCGACAGTCGCGTCGGATCGATCTTCGAGGCGACGGTTTCGCGTTTTATTGCGCGTGCCGCGCGGCCATCGAGGAACTACGTATCATAAAAGGGTAACAAGCCGATAAAAACAGAGCGCGAAAAATCGTGACTCGAACGCGATCGCCAGCCGATCCGTCACTCTTCGCTTCTCCTCTCCCTTTTATTTTCGAAACGCTCCGTCAACTGGCTCCGCTTTTACTTGAACGACACGTATACAGCGTGTCGATGGGCCACGTCCAGCCGGATCACATGCACGATCACCCGGAAACCTAAATGCCAGCGAAATTAACATTCCAGCGAATCAGCAACAGTTTCTCATTTTAGGGGTAAACTACCCTTCGCCAACTGTTGAAATTTGTTTCATTAGACGTTAAATAATTGACCAGATTGTTTTTAATTATATTTCTTTATTCCATACGTTCCATTGACAGCTACGATTTATTTTACGGTTACAGAATTTTGTCGCCGTTCTGAATTTCCTGAAGCAAGAAAATTTATATGTTTCGTGTGGCTACGCCAGCCAATGATTCTGTAAGCACTTCAGAATATTAACATTTAGTAGGAAAGAATATAGAGGGTAAAATAATTAGAGCCGCGAATATGAATGAACTATTGAAATAGCTCTAATGAAAATTGAGACAGCCATTTTGTTACATCGAATAAACCCGTAAAGCGACTGTAATAATTTGATTGCTCTCGGTGTATGCCTCTAATCAGTTAAATCATCCTCGTTTCTCTGGAAAAATACTTGCAATCTTTAGAATCCCTGATTCGTACGCAATCGGTTGTGCGATCAATGTGCTCTAACGAGTCCATGCGATTTCATTCGCAGAGGAAAAAATTTACTGGTTGTTCTGACGTGTCCGTACCGCAGCCTAATGCTGCATGCAACGCAGGATACGAATCTTTATGTTCTCCATTTTAGAGTCGGGTGAAACTAGTGTGAAATCAATAGCGGTCACTCTGGTTATTGCGGAGCTAATCGCGAGCAAGAGGCGAAGAGGTAACATCTGTTGATAAATAATAGTTGCGGGTGGAACGTGTTAACGTGTTCGGTACGATTAAATCAACGCTGGATGGTTATTATTGCTGTTGCGGGGTTATTATGCATCGAAGGCGTGGCCACTACGGCGATTCCCGTTGTCTAACATCCTAATCCTTTGCCGTTAACAACGTCGGCGATTAAGCGGACGTCAGCCACGCGGACGATCCCCGTGAGCGGAGCCTGCGAACTGATTAATGGACCGTTGTTATTCTGGTCGAGCTGATATTCCCATCTACCCGAAGTGTGTGTTTTAAATGGATACATTAATGCGGCAGGATCTCGTTTTCTATACTAACAATATCCGAATGTACTGTAACGGAATGCTCGTCGGACAAATGAACGTTCCGAGCAAAAATTGATTAGCTCGCAATCGACTGCAAATTATAATATCACGAATTTTTAAAAAGTTCTACTCTCGTAAAATGTCAAACTCACTTTTACTTTTTTAAATGGCATACTATACTTTTTACAAATTATACAAAAATTGATGAGCTAAACGTTTCTCAACACTTGCGAACAGAAA
>CM052124.1:884836-924827 GCA_028454245.1 Halictus quadricinctus
TCGACTACGAAACGTCCTCGCTATATCTTATTAATTAATTTATTTACTTGCCTCCTCCTTGTCACACAGATAATCCGCCGAGCAATCCACGAACAGTCGGTTGACATGACTCCGAATAAATAAATAAAAAAAAAAGAAAATCATAATTCCTCAGACTGATTCGTAATCGAGATATCACGGTAGGAATGTCTAGAGACTCGAAACCCCTTTGATAAAATATTTTCCACTTATTCCGACTACTTGCAATTGGAGATATTAATGCGACGAGTAATTAATTTAGCGGCTCTTCGCCGGCTGTCATCGCACGTCTTCCGGAAAGAGAGATAGAGAGAGAGAGAGAGAGAGAGAGATACTCGGCAAGACGTCTCTCTAGCATCCTTTAATTAAACTGGGCCGGGGCGTCGCGAATCACCATTCATTCATTCATTCATTCGCGACGCGAGAAACAGCAAGTCCGGATCAACGTCGCCGGGTCGAACAGACGCAGAGCCTGCTACCATTTTGAAGGAAAATACCGTTGAACGGTGACAACGGTCCGCCGAGACGCAAAACAACGCGACAGCTATCCCGGAATGGAATCCCGGTGAAATCCAAGCAGTCTCTCCCTTTCTCTCTCTCTCTCCCTCTCTCTGTCGAAGAAGCATAATTTCCTGGATCGCCGAGTATCATGATAACCATTGTGGAACGACGCGCGGGAACATCTCTAGTTCCCAAGGCGCACGGTCGATCGCCCGGGTGCACTGTTCCCGTCACCCGGATATCGAATGGAAATGAATTTCCCCGTTTTAGCCCGTCTAGCTGAATGAAACTCATCCCCCTTTGATGCACCACTTTGCACCTGCCCGGAACCAACGGTCCTTCCTGGATAATGAACTGTTTTCACCAAGATACGAACCGTGCGCAGAGATCTGCGTTCATCCTGGCGAACTCGTCCCTCAGCCCTCCGCACTCTATGCCGGAGTCATTCGTGACCCGTAGCGGTGACCCCCGATATGTAAAATCTTATTCCGATATACGACGACGCCCTTCACTCCGAAATTAGAAAGACGGATTTAATTTTTAAAATAGAGGGAACTTCAAAAATATTGTTTTACTTTTGGGAATATTCTCACTTGGAATAAAAGAGTACATAATTCGGACTCCAGAAATTAGTAGGAACTGTCATGCTGAAAAGGGGTGTTGGAAAGTAAAAAGTAATTTCATGCGTCCCCACCGACGTGAAACGGCAATTTCGTATGCACCGATATAATAAAGTTCTAGGCGCGCGATGCTTTCGGGAATTCGCGAATATTATGGTAATCTGCCTCTGTATGTGTATAGAATTGGCGAAAGTTCTTAATTATTCGGGAAAGCGTGAAACACTCCGTTTCGCGTACATTTAAAAGAGAATTGTTTTACGAACGCCTAATTACGAGCATCGTTGCTTTACACTGTACACTCGTAATTGCCAAATGACATCGAACTTGTGTTAATATCACGAAGGACTAATTATCCTTAAGAGAAGTCTAGTCTGTCCCCTCAACCCAAGGCCTAAAATTATTTTTCATGTTGCAGAAATGATAAGACAGTTGCACCTGAATCCGATGCTATTTTGAATAGTATGCAAATTACAATATCTACGTCTTTCACTATAAATTATTGTCTTTGCGTTCATTTATTTTGGGGTCCAAAGGGGTCTAACATTTTTTGGGGGAGTATTTTTTCCTGTAAAAAATAATTCATGCAGAAGTCTAATTTCATTGCCTGGGGGCTTAATGCTATATTCTAAGCTCGACAGAGCTGGGGATCGCGCACAATGTTCCGCCGAGTAACAAAAATTGCGTTTGAGATCGTCATCGTGGCGCATTGTGAACGGGTTCGGTCGTATTTCAGACGAATTTTCGGGCGGCGTGGCTTGGCGTGGCGTGGCGTGGCGTGGCGCGGCTGCGGAATTGAATCGCGTCCCTCTCGCCGCGCTTGTTTACAGCTCTGATCAAGATAGGAGCACGGTGCGGTGGTCCGACAAAAATGGGAGACAGAATTTACGCCCGGTAGCCCGGAGTTGGTTGCCCAGAGGGAAGGCGAATACGGTGGAAAGAAGAAAGGCTAGATGCGAAGGCGATGATAACCTTATTTAGCGTCCCAGATCGCGGGCAAAATGAATTACCGGAGGCGCGGCCGGAATTCCCACGGGCCGCGATATCGCGTTCAACGTTAACACGCGGTGTTCTTCGAGACCCGTGTGGTTCGGGGTTCGCCCGGGTTCATGGTTTCCTGCGCTGCTAACATAAAAATCACCCATGCGTGTCTCTTTTTGAGCCGCACGAACGGAAACGCTGAGAAAACTTACGTTCAGGCGCCAGCGAGGAGAAATAGATTTTTGAGATACACCTGGAAATAAATATTTCCTCCAGTGATACACAGTTTCGGAAAACACAATTTTTCGAAATAGCATTCGCGTAAACAAATTTAATTCAAATATACGGTTCTACACATTGTTTACGATTATCTCGTGATTTTTTAACAGAACTTTCGATCACGAATTGGGAAGTGTTAAGGGCGGTTTAACATCTTCGGAGATTAGTTCGGAGTGCAGAAACCTAATATTTCTTCGAACGTAAAAATTAATTTCTTATTTATTGCTCGGATTCCGACAAGTATTGACACGCTTATGTTTGTCGATCGCTGCGAGCTTTACTTATCATTGAATGTCGGATACACTCGAGCACGATTTCTTGAAAGTGTGTCCTTGAATATTTAAAAGGCTCTTTGACAAGCAAATATTTTAATGGACAAGATTGCCGCGAAGTCGTACAAAATGCCCACCTTCCGAGAGATAAGTGAATAAATGATTCGCAGTGTAATTTCCCGAGAAGCGATAATTTTAATCGATTTATTGCAAGTTGAAGCGTAGGTACGCGAACAGAAAATGTGTCGTCCCGAGGAAATATTGGTCGGCTGGTTTGAAAGCCGTTGCGAAAACTTAAGCAAAGAGATACGAGAGCGGGATTTCAATTAGAGTTGTTTTCGCTAGCGAGCCGGTCGCGCTCGTCGACAGAGCATAATTTAGTTTTAGAGTCGCGCGGAGAAAAGTAACGTCGAATCGAGTTTCTTCGCGGCTT
The DNA here is from genome assembly GCA_028454245.1 of Halictus quadricinctus. Classification (NCBI taxonomy): domain Eukaryota; kingdom Metazoa; phylum Arthropoda; class Insecta; order Hymenoptera; family Halictidae; genus Halictus; species Halictus quadricinctus. The sequence goes on from CM052124.1 coordinate 887,938, forward strand.
GATCGGTCGCGCGCCCTCTTTGCCGGTCGGTGTCTCAGAACGCTGGTTGAATTATTAAATATGCCGCCTATATGTTGCCGTAACTTCGAACGTAATTCGCGCCACCCTAACCCTGGAATAGCACCCTTTCATTTCCCGGCGGCAAAAACACCATAAACTCGTACGGAACCTAAAATTGTAATACTGTTTCAAAATTTTAACATTCGATTGATTTACAGGACTATGCACGCTTCAGTAAATTTATTTGCAATTATTTCTATCACCGTTTAATGCAAAAGTGGTGCAATATTTTTTTAAGGTTTCAGTCAGGAGCCAAATAAAATTTTCAAAATCAAAATATTAAAAAATATGTTCAAAATCAAAAGTTCTTAATTTTTTTAATCTTCACATTATTTTAAATCTCGCCCTTTAAATTTCTTTGGTCATAAATGCATAAACCCGCAGTCTAAGCTCTCAGATCCACTAAGTGGTCACCCTAAGTAGAAAAGTATACTGTAAACACTGAATATTCCCAGTGGACAAATAGTGTATCATTTCGATTTTATGCAAAAGAATATTCTTTAAATTGTCTAGGACACGAGTTTAAAGCAGCTGTGTTGAAAACAGTCTGAAATTGATATACTCGACTGCAGAGCAGTTTTCAACTTCAAGGAGTATGTGGAACGCATAAACGGGAATGCAGCCGGACGTCACATCGAAAACATTCGAACATAGCAGGATGTACAACTTGCACAACTTTTGCACATAAATAACGTTTGATCCACTGAAGATGTGTACAGAAAAATGTTTTGCATTCCCGTACGTCCACTGATCAACTATATTGAGAATAATCTAGATTTGCATAATTTGTACATTTTCATGTAAATTTCTCAAGTTTTAAAAATTCGACGACTCATTATCGAGTGTACAGAAGCTTTACAGTTGCAACCGAACGTACAATTTTGCGCAAGGACGAGATGTGGCCAGGGGCTGTTTGAAAATCTAACCCAGAAACTAAAACAAAGGTTGAGCTTCGGTACAACTAAATTCCATTAAAGTTTAAACTCAAATAACGCACAAATAAGGAAGCACAAAACGAACGTAAATGGAAAATGTAGCAAATAGAAAACGCGAACTCTTACAATCCAAGCTCTAGGCATACAAATATAATTAAAGTTGGACACAAAGAAACATCGCAGATGCAAGAAGATTCGTTTCAATATTTCTCACATTATTATGAAAATTGTTAAATTACCACTAGACTGCGGATTTTATGCATTTACGACAAAAATGGGTAACCACCATTCAAAGCAAAGATTTAAGGATATCAGCGTGTTGGTTTCAACTTAATAAAATAACTAAAAGTCGAAATAAATTTTTATTTCGCTCCTGCGTCTTGCAATCGATGCATTTTTTATTTCGCAGTGTTTAATCGTCGCAAATTCGTTTAGATGCACCTTTCAAACTTTTCAGAATCAGAAATAATTATTTCGAATAATTATAAAGCAAAATAACATGTTATTATATTTGAAATAGTGATATTTGAGAAGCGCCCAGGTCCTAATCACACCAGGGACGAAACAACGGAGGAATAATATTTGCGGAGCACCATTCTTATCCTTCTCCATCAGGAGGCTGACATTTAGGCCGTATTCTTCACTGGCTGGAATAAAACAGCAACGCGGTGCGACGTTTTAATTTCAACTTTATGATCCGCGGAGAACAAGGCGAGCCGGGGCGGACAGGGAAAAACGCGTGTCACCGTTCGACGCTGCCCATTTAACCCGGACCCACCCTCTGTTTACGACAACGACCCAGGGAAAGGGTAATGCTTGTGTACGGGAAGGAGGAGGCCGGGCCAGGTCGCGGCCGCGGCCGCGTGTTTCGTTTGAAAATTTAATTTCTCTAATTAAAGTGCTGGCATGGCCGGTACATCTCGTTTTCGCCGCGCCGCACCAGCTTTCCCCCTTCCGGCCTGTCCCGGATATATGCGGCCTAGCTTTTTACCCGAGTCACTCGTTTCATTAGGCTAATGAAACTTTTCTTTTGACCAAGGCTACGCCAAACAATTTCGCCCGGCCCGGCCCGGTCCAGCCCGGTCCAGCCCGACGGACGTTGCTCCGCTAACGCATTTAACATCGCGTCACCGGCCGTGTCGACCGGAAGAGTCCCCGGTGTTTTTAGTTTTATGGATAATTAAACGCGCTCCACCGAGCTCCAGCCGTTTCCCCGTTGTTCCTAGATTAATACCGAGCCTTCCGATCACTCGTCGTCGACTGTCTACAGCGACGGACGAAATAAAACAATTTTCACTTTAAAGTCCAGCAATTTCAACACGCATAACTTTCGGACCATTGAGTTCCTCGCCGTGAAACTTCGATTTTTGGGATTATCTCGTCAGGATGTGCAGGATTACACAGGAAAAAGTTCAAAATTTCTGGGTTGCCGAGCTGAAGTTTAGTAGCCGCAATTTCCAGGAAGCCCGACGACGATCCCCATTTAAGGGTTGACAATTAGGTCGAAGCTCGAAGCTTCTGAAAGAATAATAAAAGATTGAAACAACAGCACCGTTGCAGAACGGAGCAGGTGCCAACTGGTGTTATTTTCAATCCTGTCGGAATTATTAGCGAGGCAGCGATAGGAATCGTTCCCTGTGAAACGAGCGATAAAGTTCGAATGATCCTCGACACCGTGCCAATCGCGAGTTCGTTTCATCTGCCGCCATTGGAATTTGTAACGATGCAAGGGGTCGCGATCGTTAAAATCCTACATCTCTTTAGAGCGATACCGAGAGACATATAGAGCATAGAACGCGCGGAGCCGGAGCCTTCTGTTCCCGTGGAATTGTTTGGGATCGCGCGCGGCACCCCATAACGTTATGACGTTGTTGTGTTCGGAAATAATGGATCGCGAAATTCGATACACACTGTACACGGTAACACGAGCTACGTAAACTGCGAACGGTCTCGCGGCTTCCAGTGTTACAGAGAAAAAAAGCGCATGAAAGCGGAATAGCATATACGGGCGTGTAACGCAACATATTTACAGCGATGGTGGATTAATGATGGGATTGAAACCAATCCGATGGGATTGAAACTACGGGAATTATGCTGTGCCGGTGTATTTACGATATCAATATGCGAGAGCAATCTTTGTACTGCTTCCAGACAATTCACCGGAAGATCAATCGCAAATTATTGGTAGTTGCTCTTAAAAAGAATCTAAACACACGCTTTTCCTTGAAAATTGTGAATAACTTGATTCGATTCGATTTGAATCGAATTTGTTCATTATTTTCGTATTGGTCGTTCGGAACTGGTATTAAGTCAGCTCGAAAGTTACAGGAACGATTTAAAATAGACCGTTTTCCCCCTGTTTATTACAGAAAATAGCACGTTGCGACTAGAACTCATGCGAATCACGCGAGAGAGGTCTTTTCGACTTCGTGTAAGCGGGCTGTAACCGACTTTACCATTCGCCGCGAACGAACTATAAATAAATGGGTGGCACGTCAACAGAACCGTCGACATTAATAAGCGGTGCTTTTCGAAAGTTCGGAAGTTTCGCGCTCTCGCGAATCGGCGGGACGTGGGCTGAGTCGACGACGTGTTTCGCGAAACGTTTCGCGAGATAAAGCCGCCTCGCGGGGGGCGGAGATTAGATAAATTCGCGGGAGGGTGATTAAAGGGCGGCAGTTGCCGAAAGGATCGCGGCGGGGATTAGTAATTACTAAACGACTCTGGTAAACGAGGTCAGGGGTCTGTAGGGTTCTCAGTGCCGGGATAGAGAGACAGGGAGAGAGAGGGAGAGAGGGAGAAAGTTCCTTTGCCTCTCGCACGGTATGCGCGCATCTCGAGGGTGAAATAGCGAGCTCTCGAGGCGCGAAGAGAACAACAGACCAAAAAACGCCGGAGGAGCACCGATCCACGTCGTCGACCTTCTTTCCCCGTCGGATAAGAAAATGTCTAGTGCCACGGGGAAAAAATCTCCGCCCCGTGACGCGTTCGATTCGCATCGGCAATAATCGGGCACTTCGAAAATTCTAATCCCAACACTCCAATTACTGAAATTATTAGAGCAGGTATTATAACACGAACCGCACAAATCATTTTTATAAGACGATACGTATTAGTTACTTTTACGGTTCGATAGGTTTATTGTTAAAAACGTCAACTTTAAAACGCTCCTACTGGCGAACAAAAGTTGAACAGGATGTTCCAAAAATGATCTTCCTTGAGCAGGGTGTCCCAAAAATGTTCTTTCTTGAACGGGGTGATTCCTGGGGTGGTTTGAAGTAACTTTTGCCTTCGCGAGAATCTTCTCCATCCCCTAAATAAATGATGTCAGTGGCAGGCGCGTTCGCGACATAACCGTGGATGCTTGTAACTGCGCACCGTGCTCGAGCAATCTTTTTTAATCGCCGCCCCCTCGCGCCTTCTTCCCTCGTGCCACGAAAGAATAAACAGGGAGGGGGGGAGGGAGGGTCGCCGATATTGCATGTACGCAGCGGAGATTTCACGGCGTTTACCGTCGTCGTGCCGCGCCATTAGAGCGTCTCGCGATCGTGACGATCCGCACCGATAGTTTCCACGTGTTTCGCGGCATATTGCGGAACGCGGGGAAATCTGCGAGCGTTCCGTCGCGTCGAGGAAGCCGAGCCGAGGGGTGAATGGGGGCGAACTTAATATCGAGCGAGGATGCCCGCCGGATTCGAGGAAAATCCGAGGGTAATACCGTTCCCGTCGTTACGAGGGATACTTGTTACAAAGTTTCAATGTTGTTCTCGGACAGATGCTTATTCGTGAACGAGACCAGACCCGACCCGACCCGACCCGACCAGACACCTCCGTGCCTCTCGCCGAGGCTCGAACCTCGACGTGTTCCCCTTTCGAAGTTTCCGTAGCTTCCAGTGTTTAGCCGAAGACTTTTCGTGAAATCGGTCCCGAGACTGTCCGACTCTACAGAAGTTCTTATAAGGTCTTTCTCTCTCTCTCTCTCTCTCTCTCTCTCTCGCGCGCGCGCTCTTCTCTCTGAAACCGAACAGAAACACGTCTCATTTCGCACCGTTCGATCGAGTCACTCATTCCCTCCCTCTTTCTCAGTGCTTTTCCTGTTTCTTTCTGCGATACGGAGCTCGTTCCCAAGATCCATGGGGAGGTATTAATTTAACTTTCAAGGTTTCGCGAGACGTCCAAGTACCTGGACGTACACCCGATGTGTGGCTGCGCTGCGACCAGGCAAGAGTTCTCGAAAGAGCCGTGTAATATTTAGACGTCCAACTAATCCAAAGTTAATCCCAACTTCGATCGCGCCGGATCCCCGAGTCTGGCCGCGTGGACCGTCTGGCCACTCGACTCTAACAATAAGTACTCTCCGCCGGACCGAACAAGTACCGATTGTCGCTCCACGAATGGATCGCATGGCTCTGAGGGACGAGTTTGCGAGGCCACACACGCGGAAACCTAGGGAAACCTAGGGGATTCTAGAGAATTCTAGTAGATTCTAGGGGATTCTAGGGGGCCTAGCGGATTCTGAGGGGACCTAATCCCTTGGGGATTCTAGGTGAGCCTAGAGGAATCTAGAGATACCTAGGGAGATTCTAGGGGATTCTAGCCGATTCTGGGGGAACCGAGGGGATTCTGGAGAATTCTTGAAGATTCTAGTGGATTCTAGGGGCTTCTGGGAGAACCTAGGGGAACCTATGGGGATTCTAGAGGGGCCTAGGGGATTCTAGGTGAGCCTAGGGGAACCTAGGGGTTCCTGAGGGTACTAGGGAGTACCTGGGGATACCACCTAGAGGAACCTAGGGGAACCTAGTCGAACCTAGGAGGACGTGGGGGTAACTAGGGGAACCTAATCGAACCTAGGGAAACTAGGGGAGTCCAGGGGAACCTAGGGGAGCCTAGGGGATGCTCCAGGAGGAGCCGGCAGAGCGCGCGGCGGGGGAATATAGGACTGCTTGAAATGCGGCCGGCGTTCGCGTCTACTTCCGATCCATCTGGCTCAAGACGGGCGACAAATCGAGTTACCGCCCAAGAGCCGAGACCAAAGAGCCTTGGCAGCCTTCTTTTCCTTCCTTCCTAGACCCCTCCCCCGTTCCCCCCGCACCCCTTTCCACTGGTCCAAGGTGCCCGCCAACGCTGTCCGTAGTTACCAGGTTCTTTTCTTTACTTTCCTCAACCGGTTTCCTCGAGATGCCAGACCACCTCGGGACTACACACCCTCACCCGGCCGGTCCTTGTACCACCCCCGCGATCGTGGAAACGCGCCGGACGACTTCGAGAAAACCAAAGTCGAGCCAGGCTAACCCTGTTTAGTGTTCGAGATCGCGAGTAAAACGAGTTGCCGGCTCGTTAGACGGCTTCGAGCAACGGTCACCGGGGTTCCATCGGTGGCGATATCACGTTCCCGGCAAGTAGGCTGTTCCGGAATTAACCCTCCCTTTTTCTTCCTCTTCTTCTTTTCTTCTTTCTCTTGTTCTTCTTCTTTGGGATACTCTAGTGTTCTCCGTTTCTCGCTTCCAGCACTGCGGACCTTTTTCGGAGCAATGTGGTCTGGACGGTGGTAGTTTGAGGGCAAAATCAAATTCTGTCGACTTGAATGTGACCAGCGGCGGACCGTCCATTTTCGGGCCCTGGGCTAACGCTGTTTGGGGGGCCTGCCCAATCAATCCAAATTAACTCGAGTGTCAAAAATTTTTGTATAATTTATTTTCTCTCAAGTTTTCAATTTGAATCGTTTTTATTTTCAAGTTTGAGAACAGTCGCTTTGAACGTCACCTAATTTCCCCTTCTACGACGCTATTCCCCCACGCTTCCGCCACGGTCCACGGTAACTGTATTCCCCTCAATTTCCTCTGACCTGTCGTGCGGTGATATCACGTTCCTGGGAAGTAGGCTGTTCGCGAATTAACCGTCCCGACCCTTCCTCTTCATCTTGTTCCTCGGGGTCGCTCTCTAGTGTATCTCAGCTAGTTAGCTCGATTCCTCTCGCCATCGCTGGTACGTAGAGGGTACCGTTTCTCGCCTCTTCTTTTCCGCCTTTCTCCGTGCGGCTTGATGGAACGCCAAGGGACCGTCGTGATCTGGTCAACGCACGGTTTATTGAATAAGCTATCACCGAGGCCGAAGTTTTATGAGGTTAGCTGCGACGCCGGGTGTGAGTGGAGTTCGAGGTAAGTCGGGTAATGGAGATGGACTTTGCGAAAGTATTCGCTACACCGTGTTAAATAATTTGCGGAGCAAGGACCCACCGCCGCGCGCCGGCTCTCGTCCGAGCAAGTTAGATTGATTCTCATAGGAGAGGACGCGGCTCATCGAGTCCCTTCAATTCGCACTCCATATCGAGAATAAGTTCCCGGTAACATTGTAGAACGAATTTTAACTTTTCCCCGGGACTTCGAACTTCGGACTGCCGCTTCCTATTGATTTTTCCGCGCTGAATACGAATTCGTAGATCGCGTTACCGTCCTCGCGACGCACCCCCACCAAATTGATTTTCGAGAACTCTGGATTCCCGAGTTTTTCTAAATTCTTCTAAATTCTTCTACAGACTTGAAGACTTCTATAGAAATTCAATTCGGAAAAGGTCTATAAATTTTTTTGAAATCAAGTAAAAAATTATTGTCACATTATTTTTCTTTTCCTCCCACCAGGAAAATTATTTTCCTACACACTGTATCAGTATAATATATTAATAAGCGTAATTTCTGTGAAATACAGTCTTCAAAACTGGATAGAATTTTTAAAACAGACCTGACACTTGCACCTAGCGTTATTTAAAATAATCAACCCTTTCGCAATCGATAACGTGGAATTAACGTTCCAGCAGCGAAAGTATTAATTTATATTACACGCGAAAGGAGGTCACATACGATCTCGTTAGGATTGTGCAGGTTCAGAAAAGAAATCTAAATTACGAAACGAGATATTTCTATCTGTGACCTGATTCTCGACAAAAATAAATTTATAAAACTCCATTTTTTAACACCCCCATCTTCATAAAAATTAAGTTTCAACCACCTCTCTTCACTCAATCGCTAGCAACTGAAAATTCAATCCGAAAACCAAATCCAGAAGTGTCTAAACGCGTCCAAACAGCGCGTGCCCGCTTGTCGATATCGAGAACCCCTGAAACAAATGAACCCCCCCGGCCCCCGGCCCCCGGCCCCCTGCCAGCCTCATGGAATTTCACGCTCGCGAGCAGACGACGGGCACATGCTCGAGGCCGTTTTATCGGGGCGACCGACTTTCTAACGAATCGGTCTCTCGATACGACAGCCCTCGAGCACTCCCGGCGCGGCATAAAAGACACGAAAAGCCGGGAACGGAATTAAAAAGACAGTAGGTCGAATCGCGTAGGGCGTAGGGCGCAGGGCGAGCGCGAGAGCAAGCACAGGGCAAAGGGCAACGAGCTTTTGCCGTGGAAAGCGAGACGCGGAATCGTGGAAAACGAGACGGACAATCGTGGAAAGGGAAAGGCGGTGGAGAAAGAGGGATGGGGTGGGGTTGAAGAACATAGAGGGTGCGGGGGCGGAAGCAGAGGCAGGCGAAGGGGAAGGCTGAGCATCGGGGAGCCGAGAGTAGGAAGAGCAGGAGCAAGGCTGTAGCTGCGAACCGGATGAGAGAGGGTGCTGGAGGGTGAGTGTTGCTGGATAGGTAGGTGGTATATAGTATAGAGGGCTGCGAGGGTGCGGGTATCACGAGCAGAGAGTGCCGGGGGTGCCATTAGCGGGGTGTGTTTTGCGCCCGGGTTGCGCGATCAACTGCGAGAGACCCCTCTTCCTCTCCGCTCCTCGTCTAGCTCGCTCGATCTTCCTCGATCCCTCTCTTTCTATGTCGAGGGTTGCGAACCAAGAGGGAACGGGGGGAGACCTCTATTGTTGCCGCTTTACCCGGCATGCATATTTAACGCCCGCGTTCCTCTTCCATCCCCTCTCTCTAATTCCGTTTCTACCCCCTCGGCAACCCCCACAGCACACCCCGAGAGTCCCTGTTTCTACGGCCAGCCAGCCATGGTTTCTACGCGAACCCTTCTGTCTCTCTTCGTCCCGGACACCTATCCGTCGCGCTTTAATTTCCGTGCCTCGAATCCACCAGTCCCAAGCAGATACCGAGACAGCTGCGACCGGAAAGAATGCAATCCCCGGTGGAAGGTCGCCGGTGATGCACCCCCGATGATTCCAGAGAGATCGGCTCGCGAGGACTCGACGTCTAGCGACGGCGGCGGTTACCCGTTGATCACCGAGGTCGATTAATGACTGGGAATCGGACGGATTAAGGCTATTTTGGTCATACGGTGAGGGGGGAAACGGGGGCCCTTCGTAAAGGGCCGGGGAAAGAAGTTATCGTCCGAGGGTAATGACACCGGGTTCCAATTTAGCCCGGCTTCTAACCAGATTCTCCCCGCAGCTTCGCGCACCTACCGTATGCCGGCTGTGTTTCGGTAACACGTGCGACCCACTTCCGACGCGGAGCGCACCCGGGAACAATGGAAAAAATTCGTGGGGCTGTGCACACTCGGATGGAAGTGCCGCGCGCGGGGTCGTTTATTTCGTTCCGGGGGAAGATGCTGAATTTATTTGCGAAATCGGAATCGCGTTTTTTCACGTATTTCAAACGAAAATGGAACAGGAGGAAATTACGGTATAGAGTTCTCTTTTGATATAAGGCGATGGCTCGGGGACGGAATTCGCCGTATTTCGGATGAGGCTGCCTTATTCGGCTTGACGTTGTTCTTGACTGGGTCGAGAGTTTATGGGTCCCGTGAAGTTGTCCGGCAGACTATGGTCGGAATATGGTAAATGAAAGATAGAATCAGATTATTAATGCATCCAGCAATTCCAATAAGTATTATTAAATAATTGAAATACATTTCATCAGCTTTTTCTTTTTCCTTCTCAAAGCTTCACTCGAAGAAAGTATCCCTTGTCGAAATGGAAATACAAATATGCTTTCAGTAAATTTGTCATTTGAATTGACAAGAGTGACATCCGTATAAAAACAAACGTAACACGTCATTTCATTCGGGAAATACAAAAGGGAACAAAAACAGGAGCGAGCCTTTGTCCACTTAGCAGGTGACCCAGAAAAACCTGTTGCACAGCAAATGATCAACCCTCTGTCCCATTTAATTTAAATAAAAATGAAGTCGATACATGCTGTGGTTTCGGAGAAAACAGACTGAATACTTCATTTAGCCCACCCTGTACATATATTTCAACCTTTTTGTTCACAAAAGGGTGGATAAAATAAAATTTTCATTGAAGCTGCATTATGTTGAAAACGTCACTGTTCGAGGCCCTTCACGGGATATACCCCGCGGTAGTGGGGATAATTCCGCGACGTTTATCGTCCAAGCCTCGGCGACATATACAAAAAAGAACGGTGAATCTCGCAACCATTTCGTGTATTTTTCGCAGCTTTAAACCCGCAGCCGGTCCCATTTGCGTGCAGGATACTCTGCGGAGCGGCGCGCACGTTGCGAAACAGTCCGGCTATTAAAAACCAAAAAAAATAGCAAAAACTGAATCAAAGTATTCATCGCGGCCACTTGCTCATTCCTATCGATTCCGGCTCTAATCGAGTGGCCGTTACGTTGTTTCCAGCAGCGGCGCAAACGTTATTTTCCGTTCACGGTTCCGCGCGAAGCGACGCGACGCGACGCGACGCGACGCGACGCGACGCGACATTTCGTAATCGTGTTATCGTCGCCGGGGCGACGCGATGTTTTCAACGGGGACAAATACCTGAAACTACTAGTCGGTGCCTCGGAAACACTCATGGCTGGCCGGAGGCTTGGATGCGCTTGTGCACAAGCGATCGCGCGCGTTATCGTGCGTGAGAATTCAGCCGCGCCGATACACAAGCGCGTATCCGGCCGCCGCGCCGCTGCTGCGCCGCGCTGACGCCGCGACGGAACAATTTTTGCCCCGCGATTTTTTCGCCCCCGACCCGGATGCCTGCTCACCGAGCTCGGAATTTTCCCTCGGCCTGTATTAACCGGCTCTCACAAATTTTTCTTTTTTCTGTTTTTTTTTTGCGCCGAACCCGCGAATAATAAACGCGCTTGATCGATCCTAACAAAGCTGCTCGAATTACTGTTCACTATGGGACGCACCGTTTTTTTTTTCACGCAGCTGATGCAGGAATAACGTTGGCCGCTCGGGGCTCAAATATTCAGCCAAGTTTTGCATTTCATAACCGCCGCAATCCTTAGTTCCTCTCGATGCCAGACCGAAGGGAGTCACAGGTTTTGACGTTTACGGTCACAGAGAGTACAGTTTCCTCTCAATATAAGACGAGGATGTATTTTTCGCAAAATCACTGTCCCCTTTCCCTCTTTTAAAATTGTACCGTTTGGTGCTTCCAAATAAATTAATTAGGGAAGTAACTTACTTCCCTACTCCACTGTATCTCTTATATTTGCTGGTCGGGTTGCAGCATTTCAGGCGGATTTTTTCAATTCCTCGTTTTCGTCTGACATTCTCGTGGAGAACCACCCCTGAAATTTTCTCCCACCTGTAGTCGAGAACCCCGTGTAAACGGACGGCTCGACGATTCCCAATGACCCACGTTGAACGCGTTAATGACACTAGCTATAGAACTCGATGACGGATCGAGTAGAGTCCTGAAGGGCGGTGTCGAACGAGCTCTCTCTCTCTCTCTCTCTCCATCGACGCGTGCAGGAGTGTCGGCCACAATGGAAAAAAAAATTCGCGACACCCTTTGTGCCCGAAAAGAGATAATTTATTTTCGCCGCAATCGCGATGATAAATATCTCGCGGACAATGGTCCGCGCTCCCGTCAAAAACGTCGATACGTCGCCGGACAAAACGCAACGCCGAGTTACGGGAGCAGAGTCTCCGAGCGGCGACGATTAATTGTTATCATCCGCGCGCGGTTGTCTCCATTGTCGCGCCGAGATGGAAGCGTCCGTTCACAATACACCCGCGGAACGGCCGTGCGAATGTGCAGTTATGTAAGCAACGTTTTCGGTCACGTGGACTCTCTTTCTCTCTCTCCCTCTCTCTCTCTCGCTCTCTTCAAAGTCTACATTCATGCGTCGTGAAAGGAGTGGTCCACGTAACGCTTCTACCCTGATTATTTTCCTCGGTACCGATTCGAAGCTTTCTCCACTAAATGCGCTCGCTTACCGCGCTCTACTTTCATCGGATCTTTTTGTTTTAAACTCTTATGTACCGGGTACTCTTTTTGCACTCTCCTCACTTGAAATATTTCGTCCTCCTCTGAAAGATTTAGATATTCGGTCAATTGTTTGACACACATTTCCTGCACCGCCTGACAGAATCATTCTTTAATTTTTTTTTTTTTTATTGAACCGTATACTTATATTTATTCTCTAGAAAAAAGTATTGAACCGTGCCTGTCGAAAAATGATCACTTTAGCAAATATTCTAATTCCAATATTTAATTTACCTACAAGCAAATCGTGTCCGTTTTATTTCTTCTGGTCACAAATATTACACATACAGAGCCCCAGTGTTGAGGGTTTATTATTATTAATAAATTATGTCAAAAATTCTCTAGAACAAGTTGCTTCCAGGAAAGTAATACTCCAACATTTTAATAACACATACCATGTGTCCCAAGGCATCCTAAGCAACGAGAATAATGTTGTTCGAGATCGGCGTGATGAAAGTCGCATGGAAATATCCCGGCGACCCATAATGCCGTCGGACAATAATGAAACGGGAATGCTAGGGGAGGATCGTTAGCTATCAAACGCCAGAATTCAATATATTGTTGCGGCCGACGTTCAATTAATTATCGACGAGCATACGTGGACGCGGTGAATGATCATGGAGTGAATGGCTGACCCATATTGTTTGATCATTAGCGTCGTTAATTATTGGCTCCGTTATATTCCTCGGTATTGTGTCGTAACGTACCAGAAACTGCAGCGAAAGGTGCAACCAACGTTGTCGCTAACACGACGAGCTACGAGCTACGAGCTACGAGCTACCCGGAAGTACGTCATCGCCGTCTCGGAAATGAACATACTTTTCCGACGAGGAAACTGTAATTAACGTTGACTCTGACAAATTGTAATGCACTGGCTGATATTCATGTCTATACTGCGGGTGTCTTCGTGCGAAATACACATTGTCTGTTTCAATTGCAAGGTACTGGAATCGAACAAAAATTTATTTCTTCATTTAACAATTTTAATAGGTTGTCTGCTTGATATACGAGTAGTCCGAGTATGAATGTTGTTAATTTCCTTTAAACCGGAATTCAATTCTTTTCATATTAGAGAATATAGTGAATTCTCAATAATTGTCAATAACACGGGTCTTGTCAGCGTCATGTATCGTGTAGGAGACAACCCCTGAGACGTTTACATTTCTCGGCGTCCGAGGCCTCTCTCTCTCGTGGCCCCTCACGGGGTATACCCCGCAGTAGTGGGGACAGTTCTGTGACGTTTATCGCCCAGGCCTTGGCGACATATATAGAGAAATCACTGTACATAGGCAAATAGTAGATGCAATAGATAATAAATTTCCGTCTTCTAGAAAATTATGAACAACAAAGAAGTTTTAATCACTGTGACCATAAAATAAATTGTAAAGAAAATTAATCGAGCCACGGTAAAATTATAGTACAATTGTTTCATATGGTATATGGTACGATTGACGCTCTTGATTATTTGCAGGACTGCCAACAGCTGTTTGACAAAATGGCGCTCGATCACCGAGGACCATCTATCGACGGAACCAATGACATCGTAGCTGCAAAAGAGATTAGGTGAGGGAGCAGCTAGCAAGAATAACGAGAAACGTGTCCGCTTAGCAGAGCTACTTTGCGCCCGATGGAGAGCTCGAAAGTACTTTAACTTGGCCCGGCAGTAACTGCTACGATCCGGGCCGACTCGTGCAGTCGCGTGCACCGACCTGCAGCTGCAGCCAGTTGCAACCAGCTGCACCGTCCGGCGGCTCTACGTGCGCGCACCTGATCGCACAGGCTCGCCGGTAAAAATACGGTCCTATCGAGATGCGAAGAGGTTTTCCGCGGGCAGAAGGTACGTGCGGGAGAGCCTGATTCAGGGACGTGCAGGCTAACATACCGTCGCGTTGGGAGACGTAAACTTTTAACGAGTCGCTACGCATTGCCTCGCCGGTCGTATCGGTTGTCGATTGAAAATTACTGCCGCAAGCCGCGAACTACCCTCCACGCGACCTACTCGTGGCTCTCTTTCTCTCCCTCTGTGTGGTCCTGCGACAGAAAACTGAATACGGCCTTCTCTTCGTAACTGTCGCACCCTCCGGTCTGCCCAACGACAGTTCTGGAAGAGACACTCTTCGAAGAGATAGTCTTTATAGCTTCAAGCTTTTAAATTAAAAAATTAAAATTTCTTATTTTTGTTTTCTTTGTCAATGATACTTTGGCTGTATTCGTCTCGTTTTTCTGATTAAAATGACACCCAACACGATACAGTTACGATCCTAATTACTTGCGTAACAAGCGAACAAAGTTTCGAACATTTTTACGGTAGAGGGTACACGAATTTTTAACTTTGCTCGTTACACGAGTAATTGCGATCGTAACCGTATCGTGTTTGGTGTCATTTTAATCAGAAAAACGAGGCGAATACGATGGTAAAAGTTTGATTGAAAATTAATACCAATCGAGGAACTATTTTTTAAAGTATATTTAAAACAAACGATAGAAAGTTATTTGGTGCAACATTGAAGAAGATCAGAGTGGAAACCAGTTTCGAAAGTTGAAAAATTCAGCTGGCAGATAAACCTGTTTGTAAACCCGGTTTAAAAGCGCAGCAAAAGAACGAAATAATGTTTAATGGATTGGGGTTTTCTTTCGAGCGGATAAATTGAAATAAATCCGTCACGAGACCGGTCGCAGCGACTCGAGGACGTTGTAAATTATTCGCCGTTGCGATGAATGGCGACATTATAACCAGAATGCAGATCGTTTTCGACGGGAGACCGAAAAAAAACAGAAAAAATAGAACGGCCCCGAGTCGATCATAACGTCGCGCTCGGTTTCATAACGCGCATCGATTTCTACGAAAGCCCATCGACGTTCCGCGACAGTTTAATTTCAACCCGGTCCGGTCTGCGCGTCGGCCATCGGTATAAACATTATGCCCCGTTAATATTCCACCGGGTTTCCACCATCAACGTGACAAACTCGGCCCTGATTGTTGGCCCGCCACGACCCGCCACGACTCGCCGTTCAATATTTCACCGGCAGACTTAGACCGCGAGCCACGTGCGCAAACATGATCGCCGACTTTCGCGGACTTTCCATAACGAATGTTACTCGGGACCGGTTCGACGGATAACAGCCCCCGTTGCGAAGAGTTCCCTCGGCAATTTTGCGGATCCATTCAGCTCGGCTTCCGGCCCAGCCCGACCCGGCCCGGCTCGTTCTAATTCGATTGAATTCACGGTTGTGATTTTATTCAAAAGCCCGAACTTGCCGCGCCGACATTTACCGAGCGTTTGTTTCGCTACACGCGCACGCTGAAATCGGCCCCGTTGCGATCGTAACTTGTCAAACTCGTCGCGCGTCTATTCAGGACTTGGGGGTCCTGTGACATTTTTCCATTGTTAGCTTCTATGGTACGTTAAATTTTTTTGAAACCATTACTCATATAGGAAATTACGCAGAAATCGTTCTGCTAATTTTTTTATGGCAATTTATTATAATCACTGATCAACCTCTGGTTGAACAATTCAGTTATGCACTCGGGAGTGCACTTCGGCTACCGAACCAATACACCGCGGGAATTACCGGTTTACCTTTCGGCCATTTTCTTCCATTCGGGCAAGTTCGGGCATATAATACCGAGTGCTATAGAAGTACTATGCAAAATATTGGAGAGGCCCTTTTTGGCACTTCTTAAAAATCTCGAATTAACGTTGATAAACATTTAATATGAAAAATTGCAAATGGCAATTGCAATTCCAATAGCAAATAATAGATGTTTCAGAAAATATATTCGATTTCAGTTTTAGCAGTAAATTTTAGCGTATATTTAGTAAAAACAGTGCGTAGCATTACAAGCTACAGAATGTTTCGCTACAACAATTTTCTTAGATCTCACGCGTCCGGAGTTGAACCGGCCGATTGTTCTACCATAATTAGTATGCTGGCCGAAGACGATTAGCGAGTTTTCGGGTCTAACTTTCGCGCTCGTTGGGACCGGTCGTACGCGACGGAACTGGTCGGCTCGGCGGAGTGTCGCGCGGAAATGCTAATCGTAATCTGTTTACGAGATATTCGAAGTTTCGCTGCGAAATAACAGCTTCGAAGCGATTATAAACTGCCAGCGGACACGAACGTTCTCTCTCTCTCACTCTCTCTCTCTCTCTCTCTCCCACTGTTCCGGTGTCGTTGCGGCCCGTTAATGTTTTCGTCGAGCGTCGAAAACGAGGTTAACGAAATGTTATCTTTGGACCATGATGGTATTGCGTTCGCGAAGGACGTCGCTGCGGGATAGCGCTTTAACAAATATTAAACTCCGCCGGGCGTATCGCGGCCAGAAGAAAATTAATTTTGGTGCGCGAAGACGAAACGATCGCGCTAGAACCGCTCGAAATTCGGACATTCTTCGGATCACGGGAGTTACGGGTGATCTTGAATGAAAAGCAAAGGCGAAGGTTGGGAGTAGGGGTGGATAGCAACTTTCTTTCCAGTTAAAAATAATATTCTCTCGGTGTTGCTGCCCGGTGGCGGAATCCTGTCATTCTTAACGGGCGCATCGCCTCGCGGAGAGAGAACGCGGTCCGCTCTTAATTAAATTTTGATTCGCTACACCCCGTGTACTGTTTCCGCTTTTAATAATCCGCCGGTATACGTGTTCCCCGACCCGATATTTTCCTCCGCGAGCTTCTTTCCTACCGGGCCCGGCCGGTTTAATTAAATTCCCGGCAATTTGCGAACACCTCCGCCGCTATCACGCTCCATTAACCCCAATTTTCTGCCAATAAGTCGGCATCGAGGCCTGCTGCTCGAGCCGCAGCCTCGTGTCGCCTCGACGATGATTGGCGGGTCACAACCTGACCCACAGTTAAACCGTTAATTATGCTACCCGGCTCATAAATGCCGCGTATCCTCGCGATAACTCCGCGGCTTCCAATCCCGACTCTGCAGGATCCAGAACTGGCTGCAACGGTATGCTAATTTCACAAATTTATTTCATCCCTTAATAATTTCAACCTGTTGAAAACTTTTTAAAATCTTTACTTTTTTATATTTTAGTATATTTCATATTGTAATGTTTTACGACAGAAAAATTTGGGGACAAATTCATTTCATCCCTTAATAATTTCAACCTGTCGAAAATTTTTAAAATTCTGTACCATTTCATATTTTAGTATATTTCATATTGTAATGTTTGACGACAGAAAAATTTGGGGGTTCCGTACTTCCCAATTTCCGATGTTTGTCCATTGAGGGAAACACCGTGGCGGCGCACGAGCAACAACGCGAAAAACTTGGCCGGCCACACAAGGAGGATAAGTAGGGAAGATAGATCAAAGACTGATAATCCGATTATTCCCTGTAACTGCGCTGCCGGCGAAGACAAAGAATGGTCCATCGGCGGTTTAATTTGGGTCAGAGGCACTTTGACTCCGGACCCTTTGAAAAAGGTTTCGCAGTTGCCGAGGAAATACTGCACCGTCATCTGTTCGACGGAAGTTTTTCAATGAATTTTAACATGGTTCAACCGAGATGATTCTCGGCGAACGCCATTGGCATTCGGCGAGGTAGATCGTTCGCCAATGGCCGCTCCCTGCGGAACGCTAATGGCCGTTCGATATTAATATCGGTAAAAAAAGAGCTCCCTCTCTCTCTCTCAAATTGCTCTAATTCCATCGGGGCGTAATGGTTTCTTTGGGTCCAGAAAGTACCGTCGTTTAGCTCGTTCTGTTCCCCCGATGTCATTCGCACCTGTACATCGATATCTCAGCCGCGAGAGGGCTCTCGGGCTCGGAGCCGATTTTAATTAGATTTTCAAGTAGATTTTAAAATGTGTACCAAGCGTCGCGAACAGCCGGCTTTATCAGTGGCACGCGTGCAAGTAAATTACTTTCAGCGACGATTACCTACAGCGTCGATTAAAGCAACTCCACCGTGCGCGTGTGTATGCGCTTGCACGGCTGCGTATGCAGGCGACATGGTTCTGCTCATTCTGTGAACGCTCCTCTCTCTCCCTCCCTCTCTCTCACTCTTTGTACACTCCGGGACAAAACGATAGCGGATCTGATTCCTCACCTTTTAACTGGGGGTGCCAAGCTCATTCGGTTTATTGTAAACTTTCAAAAAAGTTTCTTTTTATAGTTCATTCAACGAACGAACCACTCCATTGAACCATAGTATTCACATGAATTGTGTTAGCACTAATTATGACCAAATTTTTATTACCCCCATATTTTATTTGTCTTCCTTTGCATCTTTGTAACTAGCTACACTCAATCGGTACTAAACAAAAATAATTTCATAACCTTCAATTATCCAATGAAACACCCCCCGAATCTTCGATGGTAACTAAATAGTTTTTCTATGAAAAGATTCTTACAATTCGCATCAATTTTCAAGGATCCCCTCTCGAGTAATGAGCACGTTTCAAGCCCCGAATTTTGTCACAAAATTTGTTTGCGATAACGGTGACTTGTGATCCCCGATTACAGCAGATTTTTTCTCTCTCTTTTGCACCACTTCCACCCCTACCTGCCATATTCCCGTCTCTCGACCGGTTTCCATCTCTCCGCCTCTCCCATCGTCCTCCGCGTCCTGTCTTCCATTCTCCGTCTGGTTTCCTAGCGACAAGGGCTCTTCGCGGATGCACACGATTACCGGAAGTTCGTCGGGGATTGCGCGCTTCCTGAGAGAGAACCCGGGAACAGTCGCGTTCCGGGCGAAACAATGTGCCGCGGGATCGACGATCTCGAGTCCGGGGAACTTGGTCTCGATCCGCGTCGAAGATTTTCCGCGAGGGATACCTGCGATCGAGTGGCTCCTTGAATCAATTCGGATTGCATCAGTGTTTGAGTTCGATATTCTGGCGGCAACCGCACAAAGATTCATTTTGATCGGAGTTTTCGGCTGCGGGTGAGTTTGCTGACAAATTGTTCTTTTCGAGTTTGTTTGACTGACTGGGTTACTAGTCGACTCAATAGCGTCCGGACGGGTCATTAACACTAGGTTTACCTGTCAAAATGACGGATTCCAATATTTTTAATCTGCGTATATTGAGACTGTAAAGAGCCATCCGTGAGGAATTATGTAACAAATTAATTTCTTTGGGTATATATTATTAAAAGAAATGGCTACAAATTTTTATAGATAGATTCATGTTATTTTTATAAAGTTATGTGAAATAGTAATTTTTAGTGCACCGTGAACCCAGTGTTAATAAACTGCTGTTCTTCATGCAGAATTAATATTTTTGAGACAATTGCAATTACAATTGAATATAATTTTGAAACACCCTGTACCTGAGGAATCCAACGAGATTTTTGAACCGATGAAATCCTTCATTGTTTTTTTACCCAATACTGCGCACGGTAGTTATTTAAACGGCCCTATACTTCGGCTGACAGTTCCTCGCAGTTTCGTTATAATAAACCGAAAATATGCAAAGTTTTAACAGGATCGCGGTTTTAGTACCATCTGTATATATATATGTATATATATAATATACCGAAGGATGCTTTTGAAGCCCGCTTCTGTTTCCTTGGTATTACGCTTGACAGGTTTCAAAGTTAGCGAAGTAATCAGACTAGACAAGTTATTTTTACCTGCGGACCCACAGAAACTGCTTACACGCCTGCAAACGAATAAACCCACCTACGATTATGTTCAAAAGTTTGATCCCTTAGGCAAAGTTCGGTGTGTATAGCTCCTCGGGAAAACTTGTGAAAAATACGCGAGACGAGCCTGGGAAGCTCTCTCTCTCTCTCTCTCACTCCAGAGAGAGAGGAACAACCGAACGGTGAATCAACCGAATGTACGAGTCGGATCTCAAAGCGGTGGAGTACCAACAATTATATTAAAAAAGCGATCACAGTGATTTCTCTATATATGTCGCCAAGGCCTGTATGATAAGCGTCACGGAGTTATCCCCACTAATCTCGAGAGGCCTCGGCCGCCGAGGAGTGTGAACCGAGAGTTCTCCTGTACGATGCGTGTTGTTGACATATATCGAGAAATCGCTGTACATGTCGCACGTCGAACGCTCGCAGAAGTAACTTGAATAAATGACTGGTGAACGTTTACTAGAAATCATTCTCGATCGACTTGCCGTTGTCAACAGATTCCCGTTGCTTGAGCACACATCCTGAAACAGGCTCCGGGCCACGTGACTTTCTAATCGCATCGTGGGTCTCGGCAGTTCGACTGAATCGGCAACAAAGTTTTGCCTGGATATACTATATGCATAAGGGAAGCCGCGAATCCCTTGGCCCAGAGGGCGCGTTGCCACCGGAGCGTAACCGTTCGGCTGTCTGTCCCAGCCGAGGAGTATAACGGGGTCCCGTCGTCGTCGTCGTTTAATTCGCAGCTGTTGATCCTGCATACCGTTCCGTGAAATTTTCTGGCCCCGGTGATTTCAATAAGACGCCTCGGGGATCCTCGTAAAGCCTGACTCGCGCCCGGCCAACTTGGCCGAGTTAATATCTTTATGAAACGATAAGGCGCGGGGGATAATGAAAGCAACGAAAGGGTCGCGTGATTAAGTGCCCTGCTGCCGTCTCGCGATAAATGAATTCCGGCTGGCAGCGTACCCATCCCCGTCAGCGCCGTTTTCCACCCCCCCCTTACACCCCCCCTCCCACCACCCCTCACTCCCCATTTTAAATATTTGGACAAGATGGAGTTTCCACCGCCGAGAAATCAAGAAATTTCCACTCGTTAGCCTTCCTAACTGGTTTTCTTCTTTCCAACTTTGGAACGTCCGATGGACACATTATTTCTAATTTTTCTTTTGTTTTTGTTCATCGTTTTAGGTTTTGTTATTGTCGACTACTGTTAAGAGAAGCACGAATAATACTTTGTCCAGTTAGAATTAATATTTTGAAAGTTCGTCGGCCACGCGTGTCTCAGCATTCGCGAGAAGTAGAATTGGCCAGCCATGCTCAGACGCGTCCGACGATTCTTATTCAACGGCACGCGTAAATGCCGAATTTTCGAACTCGATGCTCCCGAAAACGAAACGTCGACCGAGAAAATGTTGTTCGTTCTTTTTTACTTATCTTTGCAAACGGAAACCACCCTCGTTCGCTTGTGTCACCCGCCCCAAGACACCCTGTATAAATATGGGAAGCGTTTTACCACCAGACTGCAGACTTTCGTGCGAAATAAAAATTGAGAGAGGAGCCAAGATAAAATGAAAAATAAAGATTAGAGGAGCTACGTAGATGTCTACCGTGAGTTCTCGATATATGTCAACAACACGGGTCTTGACAGCGTCATGTATCGTCCAGAGGACATACCCAAACAGTCTTATGTTCACACTCCTCGGCTTCCGAGGATTCTCGAGCTTCGGGTATACCCCGTGGTAGTGGGGATAATTTCGCGACATTTATCATGCAGGTCTTGGCGACATATATAAAGATATCACTGTATATCTTTTTTCATAACTGAATAGAGTTTAAAATAATGCTTTTAACCTTTGGTATCCTGGATTTAAACCCGGGGCAAACACCTCAGAAGATGGAACAGCGTGCGATATATCGATTCGTATATACGATTTTTTTTTATCGCCAATCGGTTGGACTGTACAGCAACGGCATACGGCTCCAGCGTCCGCGTTAAATAATCGTGAAACTTTTTCGCCGGTCTATTTCATTGAGGTAGACCGTTAATTCATTTTCTCGGGGGGTGTGTTCGCTCCTTCTCGCGTCAGCGCTCTCGCGCGCGCGCGCACGGTTTTATGAAGTCCGAGTGCAGCACGCAGACGGTTCAATTGCTCGTTTTACGATGAAAATCAACATTGGAAGACCGGACCGAACGCGAACAAATATCATCCCAGGTACTCTTCGCCGGTGCTTCCCCTAACTCACCACCTTTTTTCACAGGTTCCTGTATATTTTTTCCTTTTTCTCTTTTTGTTTTTCACGAGACCCAGCCCCGGTATAAAAACGGTGACCGGCCAGACCCGCCGTTGGCCTCCATGACCATAGAGGAGTCGCGATTATTCGGCAAGCGTCAACCGTGTGTCCGCTCGATCGTGGCCGCCGTATTTTTGCCCGCTCGGTTCCTCCTCTTTGCCGGCGCGGCGCGGAGGGGAAACTCGCGGGAACATGGCCGCGTAAGCTGATTAAACGCACGCTGGTTTTTGCCCCGACAACCAACTATCCGTCATAACCATAGCACGACCACCTAGCGCACCCCATAACCGTGAATAGTTTCGAGAGCAGCACGCCTTTGTTGTTTGGTTTCCTGTTGACCCCGGACCAGGCCGGGCCGGGCCGGGCCGAGTCGGACCGCGCGCCCGCGCTTCCCGAAAAATCGGGCAGAATCTCCCGCATTCGTTGACCTAAACTTTCTGCTACGACCGCTTCGGAAAATCTCGCTTCCCCCCTCCCCTTTCTCTACAGCTTCGGAACAGCGACTGGGAGACTGAAAACGCTTTTACTCCTCCCTAAATGTTCCAAATTGGAAAGTCCGTAGAACCGTAGGAAAATTAGTCTCGCGACTAAAATAAAATAAGTAAAGATTTCAGTGATCCTGGTCAATCATAAAATCGTCGGAAGATAAACGGACTCGATTCCTCCACCTGGAGTATCCGATACGTACACACCTGCAACAATACTGACGCACGTGGATGAAAAGTGGCAACCGGCGTAGCGTTCCCGTTTATTTTCATATTTTCCGCGGACGTCGAAGGAAGGGAATCGAATCGCGGTGAAATGGAGGGGCTATTGTCCCCGATGGCGGGGCGGGATCGAACCGATCTCCGAGATTTGATCAACGCGGAACGTCAGAGTAGCCGCCGTTTAATTCGGTGCCTCATTTGGAGGCGAACTGCCGAGAAAATTCGGTTCAAAGACCGCACGGCCTGGCGGCGAGCAATGAATCTTTCAACGGCGCTCCCCATCCCCTCCCTTGCTCGATCCTCCGCGTTTTATTACACCGACTGTCGGTCTCGCGCCGCTGCAAAGTGCCAATTACGCAGGCAAGAGCTCGAGAGAGGGACCTCTCCGATCTCGCGACTCGGCGCCGAGAGCGAAGCGGAGCAGAGCGGAGCAGAGCCGGAGCGGAGGGCCGAAGAGTTCGGCTTCTGGTCCGAGATTCTTTTAGTCCTGGCAACAGGATCTCGGCAACTGATTGGAGGAGCACCGGAGCCAAAGGTTAAGTGGGCGCGCGGAGGTCGGGCAAGGATTTACGTCTTGTTCTACTTCGGCTGGTTGCTCCAGTTTCGGATTTGTTTCTGGTCTGTCGATTTTAATTGTTCTATTGCCGTCCGTGCTATTACTGGAGGATTTATGTGAAACATTAGTCTATCAACAGATTCGGTACCAATGTGGATACCCTCAGACATCTCAGTAGTCTTTTTTCAGTAGTCAGACATTTCAAGGATTATTGTTACTATTAGTATGCCATTCTTTACATTTTTTACTACACATTGGAAGTGGGGAATAGGCTGATTGAAAGTCTCATTGAAGTGCGTTAGAATTTATTAGTAATTACTTATTTTTTGTGCAGGCTGAGATAAAGCAGAAATGATATTTACAATGGTTACATACAGTAGCAATTATGAAATCTAATAATAATAGAAGAATTCGACGAGCGCTAATGCTGAAATATTCTGCATAAAAAGAAATTTTGAAAAATTATCACAAAAGTTAAGGTCTCGTATGTTTTAGAGTGCACGATTTTTTTCAATAAGAATGGAAGAATATGAGCGATCGTGTCCAACTCTGGGAGATTTTTATAGAACAGCCGTCGATTACATATTTGAACAACTGGTGAAACATTTATCGACGGTCTGAAGATGTTTGATCTTATTCGATATAGTTCGAGCCTTGCTACCCCTTCGGACAGAACAATAGCACATCGGCGTTAGACGTGTCAGGACAGGAGGGCCTCGAAAGTTACAAGTTCTCCGTATTCATACGTCTCCTCTATTGTCCGCGTTTCTTTCACTGACTCCCCTTGTCCGTTCAGTGTGACAAGGGTGTTGCGAGGCGTTCGAAAATCAGAAAAATTCTTACCTCCCCGTCGATGTCTCAAGAGGGTGGAATATTTTCCAGAAGGGGACACTCGATCGCACATAATTGAACGCCTCTGTCCTGTCAATTTCTTATTCGCTGCAGCGTTCTTCTCTCTTGTAACGCAATTAATCACCGGACTGCGAAACTAAAAATGTCTGCATCAATTACGAGAAAATGGAATCACCTGAAAAATTGAACTTTCCTCTCGATAACTGTAATAGGTTGAAAATACTGTACCAGTAATATTCACTAATATTTAATCGCTGATAGTCACTAATCCTAAAATAAAATATATCAATTTCTTTTTACGTAGGTAAGCAATATACACATTTACTGCTACGAAGTAGTAAACACATTTAGTAGTATTTAGTAGTACACCCTATTAACCGCACATTACACCCTCAGACTTTCATCTCTTTAGGTCAATACAAAATTCCCATAATGACAAAAACTTTTAATAATATTGCTTTATTCAGCCTTGCAGCCAAGAATTCGGTTCGGTTTACAATATCCTATAATTACAACAAAATAAAACTATCTTATCCACGCATTCTCTCACTCTCTCTCTCTCCCTCCCTCTAAACTTTAACTATTTTTAAAAATGATATTTGAAAGTTTCTCGCCGAAAAACGCAAGTTGCGTGAAAGACGGAGAAAGATTATGTGACAAAATGGCAGTTATAATAATTCACTAAATGTATATCGAAATTTAAATGAACTGCGTTTGAGTTTCCCTTTCCGGACAACCGAGTAGATCTATCTTCTGTCTCCCACGAGGATCTCTTAACGATCTCAAAACTGTCTCACGTTGTTCAGGACGGCGTCGTTCGATGATGGAAAAACCCGAAAACCCGGGGGGTTGTCCCTCGGAAAATCGGTCGGCATCGAGCGCCGCGGTACCAGGGAACGCATTAAGCCGGCATAAATCAGTCGTTTGGCGGTCTGTAATCGTTTGGCGGAAACGCGGTCGGAATTGAGGAGCAGCTAGACAGTCGATCGTGCCAAGGAGTCGAGGAGCGAAGTGGTCGGGCGGTTCTTTGCGGGTTTCGGTTGTAGAGTAACTGCGTGGCTCGATAAATCTGCCGGCGGGCACAGAACAATTCGAGTGGCGGGGCTCATCCGGCGTTTACCGCACGATAGAAAGTATCCGGCCGCGATGCGGCGCCGAAGAAGAAGGGGCGCGCACCCTCTCACCCCCACCCCCATTTTCCTCTTCCTGTCTCGGGTCCTGTGTGTTCGCCCTTGCTCGCTGAAATAACGAGGAGGCCGCAGGGAGCTCTGCCAAACACCGCGATGCATCCTCGAAAATTGAATGCAGGAACTGCGGACGGAAAGAGAGCGCGCGCTCGAGAGAGAGAGAGAGAGAGAGAGAGAAAGAGAGATGGGGGATGAAAAGGGTGGAGAAACGCGGGGGTGGACGCAATCTGTTCCGTGGACTCGGAGGAATCGCGAAATCCGTGGAACGCGACGTTTCCTGGCGGAGACACCGCCTGCCCCCTCGGGCACTCTCTTCTCCTCTCCTCGCTCTCTCCTCTCTCTTTCTCCGCGTATCGTCGAGAGACATTTAGTGGCACCGCGGAAACCAATATCGGCCCCGGAGAAATTTCCCTCGGCCATGCTCGGATAGAACCCGCTACAGCATCGGGAACAGGACGACGACGACGACAGACGGGGACGAGGGGGACACGCATACTTGGAATAACGTCTCAAAACACCCGCGTCGTCTCGCGTCGCCTAAACTCTGCGACAATACACTGCGCCGCATAACTGTACCATAATTCGAAGATTTTTGAACTTCTGAAGCTTAACAACATTCAAGGAAACCGCGTGCGTGACATGGAAGAAGCATACCAAACTACTTTTGCCATAAATGCGTAAACTCCACAGTGACTGGACTCCAGATTTTATGCATTTATGAGATAAATGAGCAGGTGCAATTTAAAACACAAGATTAGGAGACTTGGTAAATAAAATTTATAAAACACTAAGCCCGAGAGACGGTAGTAAGACGTACAGGAAAAAGTTGTTCAGAATGGTGAGCTTGATATCTGAAGGTCAAACGAAGAAATCACGACATTTCCCCGTCTATGGCCCGGTGTATAACATTTGTACGTGTTGTTAGAAATAACGGAAATGTTCGTGGTGGACATAGTTATCGAACCAGTCGGCACAGTGTCTTCTAGCATTGTCGTGGAGCGTCGCGACGCGAGGGAGAACGACAACCGTCCGACCCCCGACATCTCTCTGCATGGAATACTGTTCCAGCGGGGATAACTCCGTGGGACTGGAATGTAATAATTGCGACGAGACCGTATACGTCGCGGATACATTTGTTCCGCGCGCGGATTCCGAGCGGAACCGTGTTCCACGCAGCCATCAATTTCTCTTATATTCAATGCAGAAGCTGCGCTGCGGTGTCGCGCGAAACAGGCAACCGCCGCGGCGCTGGAATTGTTTCGCTCGTTTCGGTTGGATACCTATCAAGTACGGAGCTGAAGGGACGGGTTTCGAGATTGGAGGTCCGGGAATATGCTTCTGAATGGGACTTGGTGGGGATCGTGATGGCTGCCGGAGTTTTTAATGGGTTTCTCTTTAAAATATACACGGCGTCCCGGATTTTTACGGGCAAAGTTTCTCGGTATGTGGGTCCAAGCAAGAAAAAATGTTACGTAAACATGGCTCGTTTAAAACTTCATGAAAAAGTTACGCGAAAAATAAGAATTATAATTATTTGTGGAACTGCTAAGTTACCTTTCACCTCGGACACCAAACACGACTTGTATAAACAGATTAAACGTAAATATTTCAGATATAGTTCTACATTGCTTTTAATCAAGCTTTAAACGAGCTATGTTTATAGAATACATTTTTACATTATTTTTAGCTTTCTTCTACCTTGGAATCTCTATTTTTTAAGACCCTTCTTTAGAATGCATTTCGAAAGACTATCACATAAAATCGTAGTTATCGCACACATTATTAATATCTACTTTTCACGCAATTAAATTCTTCCTTCCAGCCTGAGCTCACCCCCAGGCCACGAGCATTCACCGCAGGAGGGGTAAGAAAATAAATATCCAAGGGTGGCTGTTCGAATGAATTGTATCATCGCCACCAAGCAACCCGAATGCTCGCTCTCGAACGGAGAAAGGAGTTCGATCGAGGAGTCGCCAGCCAAAGAGACAATACGAGTTCTCCGGGGGGTTGTATATTCCAGTAATTTTTCCAGCAAATTGGAAAATCTCGTTCCTCAAACGACTCGAACCCCATCCCCCGCCTAGTAAGACAATCTTGTCCGCTCTTATCGCGCGCGTAGATTCCGTTTCCGCGTTTTTGGCAGCCGCGGCGACGAAGGAACGTCGAATTTTCTCGGTATCGCCCATGGAAGATGGAAGATAGAGGGTTGCTGGGGTTGAGGGGGTGCGGGGGTGCGGGGCGAGATGGAGAAGGTAGAGAGGAGCACGCCGGAATTCTCTCCGGAGAATATTCGATACCTCGACGTCGGGGATAGATAGCCCGGAAGACAGTCGCGCGACGGAACGCGTCGCGATTCCCTATACCCGTGTATTCTTCACCGTGAACGGCCCTCGTGTGCACGTTCGACGCGTTCGCCGGAAGTCGGGTTTCGGCGCTGAAGGGAGGCCCGGGGAAGGGTGAGGGTCTTGGCACCGATCCCTTCTTCTTAATTCCCCGTCCAACCACCCCTTGGAACGAAACGGAACGAGGAGAACGTCTGCTCGGTATCCGCGCCTCGCTGTCCAGACTGGACTCGGTCCAGCAGATGACCGCGAGACCCGTGAATCGTGTCTCGTTGAATTTTTCGCCGGCGGAGCCCGGAAAACTCCCGTTGATTGCATAAATACGACGCGCGAGCGCGCGCCGGAGGAGGGAGACGAGCGTGCACAGACTTCCGGCCGCGGCCGAGAGACGTCCTCGAAGTTTCCGCTCCCACGGTCTCCCGAGGACATCTCGCCCCAACTGATGCTCCTCGAGCCCGGCAATTCCGAGTTTCTTTCTTCTGTCTTCTTTTTTTCTGTCAATTCTGAAGTGACCTCCTTCGCGACGCAAGCTGGTCGAAACGTTCAATCTTCGCTGATCTTGAAAATCCGGGTTTGAGACTCCAGGAGGATTCACAGTTGGTAATTTTCTATCGAAATTCTGTATTTCTAGCGAACAGCTCGATTAGTTGACTATTTATACAATAGAAGCTCGAGAACACGAAAATTTTCTGAAATGAGACCAGCCTTACTCAACTTGTCTGACCGTACAACAACCTTAGACTACTTGTCTGACCATATATCGGCCTTGTTCCACTTGTCTGATCTTTCTGATTTCTACTTGTTTAGATGTAAATTGTTCTCATTCTCCCAGAATTCCGAAAAAATTAAAAGCCAAATAACATTCCGAAGCTGTGTGTCAACAGAATCTTTTCATTGCGAGTGATCAACCCTTTCTACCGCCAAGTAGCGTGTCGCGAATCGACCGATGAGACGTCGCTCGAAAAATAAGGGATGGAAAGGGAAACGCGCAGGGGGAAGGATCGTAATTAAATCGAACTGGAAGAAAGGCTAGCGCGACGCCGCCGAGGCGACTGGGAATCGATTCATACAGCAATCAATTTACCGCGTTCGTCCGCCGGCGAACATTAATTACGTTAAATCGGCCCCGTATAAAAGTCACCGAGCGTCGTTAACGATTTCTCTATGATATAATGAAGCGCGAGAGGATCCCGGACACAGGGGATCTCGACATTCAACAATTTTCATGAATTTGTCTCGAAGCGACGAAGCAGTAATTGTAGTAATTTTTTTATTGAAAATAGTATTATTGTAACTTGCCGCAAAATTGACCTCGAGCTTGAAAATTCAAGGTCAATCTTTTTTAATTGCATCGTATTCCAACCCCCTCTTCTACAATGAAAAAAATTGATTTTTGACTCGCGCACACGAGACCCTTGAAGGGTGTGGGGCGTCGAGTGGAGGGGGCTCGACCGCAACAAATTCCTGATAAGGTCAACGCACGAAACAAATCGCCGGCGCGATCGTAATTAGAGAATCAACGAGAGGTTACCGGAGGAGCTGAATCCGTCGCGGGGGAAGGGGGCGCGGAAAAGGGTTGGCAAGCGGAAAACCGGTGGATACATAAGCGCCGTATAACCGGCTCGAATAAGAGACAATATTTACTCGCCTGCATCGGAGGGTAATCTCGCACGTTTGTCGCATACGCGAGGAGTAAACGGAACGACGACGGCGACGACGTCGGGATGCCTTCAAGACCGATACGCTCCCCTTTAGCCGCCGCTGCGTCTGGGAGCCGCGTGTAGCAACCTGAAAATTATGCGGTCGGTCGAAAATCTCTTTTCGAAAGCTACACACCCTATCAAGTTTCATTTGCGACGGAAATTCAATCAATAAATGCAATTTCTACCAGAAACTTAGAATAAAAATTAACACACTAAATTAATCAGTTTGCAATTTTTGTGCAGCTGTAATAATCAGAAATCATTTGCCCTCATTAATTTCTGCATTCTCTTGATTTTTTAAATATTCTCAATAGAAAGCTTTATTTTGATTTAAAGAAAATTAACAACGTTATACATCGTATCTGTCTGATTAAAGACTACCTCGTTCCACTTGCCCTGCCACACGGATGTTCCTATTGTACTTGCCTGACCACAGGCTACCTCATTCCACTTGCCCAGACGCATGTATTTCTCGATCGTACTTGTCTGAACATAGACTATCTGATTCCACTTGTCCAGTCACATGTATTCCTCGATTGCACTTGTCTGAACATAGACTATCCGATTCCACTTGTCCAGTCTCATGTATTTCTCTATTCTACTTGTCTGATAGTAGACCATCCCATTTCACGTAGTTAAGCGCATGCCTGTCTTTGTCTTACTTGATTGATGAGTCGTATTATCCTTGGCTGACTATACACCGTCGCACTTCGCTTATCCCGTTCTATGAATCCACCAATTATCCCATTTGTTTGATCGTAGGATCCGCCTTGTTCTATTTGTCTGATGATTTGCTATTCTGTTCTACTGGTTCAGCAAGTCTTTCGTAATTGCACTAATTTGAACGTACAGATAGCTCTCCATTCTACTTGTCTTCTCGTGCGCCACCCTAATCCACTTTTTCGCATTTACAGTCGAGGACAAAATTGAGTGGACACCCCTCGAAACTAATAACTTTTCAAAATTGCACCAAACGACTGGAGCCTTTCTCAAGATAATAGAAGAATTAGTTCACTAGGCATAACAGGTATAAAAAGAATTAAGTAAAAATTACTATTGATCGAAATTGCGAAGAAGTTAGTGAAGGTCACATGAAGGCCAATTTAAGATTGAATATACCGAATTAACATATTCTCATATCAACCCCTTGCCGTAAAATTTTTGTTACAATTGCAACGATTAAAAATTCGTGTGTCCTCGTCAATTTCCGAGACTGATATATTGCAAAATGTTTTCTAGCTCTGCGTTGTTGAACATATTTGCAATAAATTTCTAGAAACGAGGAGTATAAATTCTTCGTGTACCTGCAGCCGCTTTTTTCGATTTCTTTCCTCTTTTGGAATTTGGCTAAGACCTCTTTGCCCCCGGATAAAGAAGTCGTAAAATTTCTTCTAAGCCATTGGTGGATTCTCTGGACACGAGAAAAAGAAATCGTTTGTTCGAGACAGTGGTAAGAAAAAGGTATTCGCAGATATCGATTGGTGGGGATTGGTAGGTAGGCGGATGCGCCCCGTGGCCGATATTTACACTGTCTGGCGCGGGTGTTAAACGGTTAGTTTTTATCTAGCACTAGACATAAACAGCATTTGCAATTCTAATGATAAGAGCCTTATCTGCGGTGGCGCACACCGCCGATATTCCACGACCGCCAGCGGCGGGCGTCCGTTCTTTGGCTTCCTCTCCTCGCTTCGGATGTTTCTTTGCCTCGCGGGAGACGAGGACGCTGCGACAATCGTGATATTAAAGGGCGCGCATCGTCAGAGGAGCCCGAACAAATGAAAAGGGACTTTTGCTGCAAAAGGGATACGCGAGGCCGTCTCGAGCTCCTTCAAGCGTGCCCCGCCTCGAGAGAGTGAACAAGTATTCTTTATCATCGTAGGAAACACACTGATGAATCGAATGGGATTTCTGAAAGGACACCGACCCGCTGATATTAGTATGTACAGTTCTATTCCACGATATAAGACGACGTTTACTCTGCAATAAGCAGATCGCTATTCCCTCTTCTTCTTTCGATATCTCCGTTCTACTTGTCTGATCGCATACCGTCCTATTCCACTTTTTGTTCTCCTTCTCTAGCTATAGATCGCGCCTATTCCATTTGTCTAGCATAAAGACATCTTTTCTTGTCTGACCATAAATCGTCCCCATTCCACTCGTCCGGTCGTACGTATTTCCTTGTACTACTTATTTGACAATAAGGTTGTCCCAATTCTTCTTGTCAGCCGGTAGACCATTTCATTCCACTTGTCCGGTCATAAATCTTTCGCTGTTCCTCTTCTTCTTGACCATAGGATAGTCTCCATTTAATTTGTCTGACCTTACACCAACCTACTCCACTTTTCTGGTAATGGGTAATTCTTTATTCCGTTTATTCAGATTTTTTAATTATTCGGTTGGAACGAAAGTTCGCAGCGTTTATTTTTCTATTAAAATTCAACGGATAAAATTAAGATAATTATTTTATAAATTTTGTTCTATCCTTCATCAGTGTGTACCTACTGTCCTCGTCTGACCATATACGACGCATTCTACTTTCTACTCGTATACTTTGACCCCTCCTCCTTTTCCGACTACAGATCGTTCCTATTCCACTTATCGGTCAAAAGGATTGCCTCATTCTACTTGTCTGATCACAGATTACCCCATTTCACTCGTCTAGTCATACATCTTTCCTGCTCTACATATATCTGACCATAAATCGTCTCTATGCCGCTTGCCTGACCAAAGGTCGTCCCTATTCCACTTGCACGATCATAGATTGTCTAATCTTATTATCATGTTGATACATTGAATCCGATGGTCAATTTCTATGCTAAAACTGGTATCAGCGTGTCTTCTGACCCCTGCTGATGCTTGCGACACGTTGAAAAGACAATTCGAAAAGGACAGGGCTTTGCTTTGCTTGCTCACAAGAAAACTTACAAATTCCTTACGAAATTAGACTGAACAATTACACTGAATAGGAATCGAGGTATACCCCATAAGGGTGGAAAAAGTTAAGTAGCAAAAAGAATTTTCGAATTTCTCTTCCACCGAACATTGTCAGCCAGAAGTCTAATCAATTCCCATAAATTTCGGTCAAGCGCCTTTTGTTCTCACTTCGAATCGCTCATTTGCATGATTCGACGTTGTTCGAGGCCGGTAGGACACAGGGGCGCATTATTACGTCGTTAACGTTTTTTTTTTTTGTTTTTTCGGGAGCCGTGTGCTATATTTTCCTTCGTCAAACAACGGTACATCCCCGATGGGCTCGCAGGGTCACAAAGGGTTTCTTTATGCGTCGTGGAGACCGGTCGACGTGCCGTCGTTCCGGGTAATAGCCGTTAATACGTTGTATTCTTTCGTGGTCGTGACTTTTTCGTTGCGGCGCACGACGCCGAGCCGCGCCGCGACGCGTACGAGCAGAGCGTGATCCAGTTCGAAGTATGTGTTCCCCGGCAAAGAGAGCAGATACTTATCGAGGCGATTACCGTTATTGCACGAACGTGCCCCTGTACCAGCCACTGGCATAACCCCGCGAGAGCTTTTCCGGACTTCGGGGCCACTTACAAACTTGCGCTAGACGTTTTCAATGGAGATAAATGAAAATGAGTTCCTTCACCCTACCGCCACGCCGCGACGCACCGCCACCGCGCCTGGTTTAATATGTATCAAACGAATATTAAATCCGCCGATTGCTATCGATACAGTAACCCTCCTGGGTCAACCCTTCGCACTCAAAAGTATTTTATTCGAAATGCTCCTTAACGTCTCGGTCGTTTGTTGCCGCTAGAAAAATTGTTCTTGTAACAAATGAATAATATAACCCGAGAAAATTAATTCCGATGTTGTTAAGAATTTTCTGGGGAAAAAATGGCCTCGTAAGCTTTTCCAGAATTTCCGTTCGTCAAGTTCGCTCGCCGTTTAAATTATGCATTATGGACGGCGGAGCATAGGAAGCAATTTGGTTAATTAGATTTTTATTACAAACAGGAAATACGTCTGAAGAACAGTGTCGGTGGCAGGCGCGTCCGTGCGTCAAAGTATTCTCCGGAGACGAGTGCCGCGAAAGTAGCGCGAAATTGCCCCCGCCGCGGAATATAAATTAATTTGTTAAGATCTCGTCTCTTCCGCGCGGCGCGGAGCGAGGATCTCCGGACGGTGTTAATGTTTGGGCAACATTACTCGCCGCTCCCCAGACGGCGATCTTTTCCGTCCCTATGAAAATTTATGTTGACGATTTTTATTTGAATTAGAATTTACGACAGTGACGGTCGTCGGTCGCGACCCGGTTTCTACCCGCAGCACGAGAAACTCGTGGAAATGCTGCGTACGGAACCGGGAAACAAAATGTTGCATACCGCGCACAATGAACACCGAATTGATTAATTAACATGTTGATCACCCGTGTCCCCCAGAAATAAGGGACGGAGTTTGTTCAGTTTGAAAAATGCATCTTTGCGATAATATAAAAATGACCCAACGCGATACTCAATCAATTGTACTATTTCTGCTGGCTAAACAACACTTTACACCTACAATAACATTCTGTAAAGTATTGTATCTCTAACCCCATTGCTAAGGGATGATAAAAAGAAACAAATCAAATATATGTATGTATATATATTTCCTGAAGAGAAGTTTTCATAAAATATTCATGCGATTGGAACCTCCTCGTGAATAACAAGAAAACTGAGCAAACAGCGACGTGGCAAGTCGATACTGTGCCATTTTTGTCCCATGTCAGAATTTTTTATTATACACAGATGTAACCTACATCCCCAATATCAAATATTCCCTCACAATTAGACTGCGAATATCTACGCGAAGTAAAAATTTTCTTTGTTTCTCGGCGTCAACACTCGTCTCACACATACCCGCGTCTCCATAAACGGTCCTCTCGGTTAGGCACGAAACGACCCCCGGTACAAATTTGTCGTGGAGGAGTCGGCCGAAGAACACGAACGACGGAGGTACACGCGTTATTACGTCTTTCATGAGAGTCAAATAACGGGGGCGGAGGGTGCCCGAACCAGTAAGAAGGAGGACGAGGAGGAGGGGGAGGAGCGCAGGGGTGGAGAAGGCCAGACCCGTAGCGGGCAATATGTTCCGAAATTGTTTTACTCCGACCGGGAGCAAAGAGAAGATAAAAATGTTCCGTCGTAGGTACGTCGCGCTGCTTCCTGCCCTGCCGAGCGCCGCGGAGTAACTTTTGCGGGATGTGATGTGGAAAATTGGATTCAAGTTTCGGGCGGAGTGTAGCCAGAACGGGACAGCGCCGACCGGGACGGAGAAAGAAGAGAGGGGTCGAAAAACCGGGGACGCCGAGGGGCAAATATAAGGAGAGACGTGGGAAACCCGAGTAGAGACCAGGACACCAAGGAACAGCTAGCGCGAGAGAGACCGGAAGGTAGCAAGAGACACCAGAAGGTAGCAAGACGGAGCAAATAGGAGCTAGAGGGAGGATGTTGAACCAAGAGAAAGCGAGTAGGAGGACGAGGGAGTCTAGAATTGGAGGAAGCAGGACAGAGAGGAGTGGGAGCAAGAGGGAGCCTAGGCTAGAGGGAGCAGGACAGAGAGGAGTGGGAGCAAGGCAAGGAGATGCCTAGACTAGAGGGAGCAGGACAGAGAGGAGTGGGTGCAAGAGGGAGCCTAGAACAGAGGGAGCAGGACAGAGAGAAGTGGGAGCAAGAGGGAGCCTAGAATAAAAGAAGCAGGTCAGAGAGAAGTGGAAGCAAGAATGCTTGAATAGAAAAGAGGGAGCCTAGAACGGAGGGAGTCTAGAACAGAGGGAGCTCAGGCAAGGGGTACCTAAAATAGAGGAAGAAGGAGCCTAGAATAGAGGAAGAGGGAGCTAATAACAAAGAAAGTGGGGGCCTAGAATGAACCAAGCAAAACAGAGAGAAGCGAGAGCTCAGGCTAGTGGAAGAGGGAGCCCAGAATGGAGAGAGCAAGACAGAAAGACCATGGAACAGCCGGGGTAGAGCAAAGACACGAAGAAGAGGATAGCTTCCGAGCAAGGACACGTTCCTTTTATTGTATCCTCGGTCTCCTGGTCTCCTTCCTTCCTTCCTTCAGCTCCTCTAGCTTCTCGGTCTGTTTTCCACCTGTTTTCTTCGTTCCTCTTTCTCGTTTCCTACACACACGCGGGTCCTCATTTCGGTGTGAGCTACTGGTATCCCCTGCACGTACACATAAGAGACCACGCTTCACGGGTCGACCTTACTTCTCGTGTCTCGTCTACGATTTTCAACTCGACGAAGCGGTTCGACCGAGTAATTCCCTAGTGGCCGGAAACAGAATCTCTCTTTCTCTGTCTCTCTCTCTCTCTCTCTCTCTCTCTCTCTCTCTTTGGCTTTCTCTCGTTCGCTGTCTCGCTTTCTCTCTTCTTCGAAGGCATCCGCAAGCAGCTGTGTCTCCGCCACCGACATCCAAACACTTTCCGACGTCGCTTCCTTCCTCCTGATGCTTCGCTCGCGTTCCTACGCCGATTCTTGTCTCGTGATCTGCATGCTGCTGGTATTAGTTAGGCTGTAGAGAAAAGAGACCGCGCTGGTATCGTACCGGGTCTGCTCGGACCCGTAGAAATCGCTTTTTGTTGAATTTTTATTCTTCTGCGTCTGATGAGAGACCACAGTAACAGGCCTGAAAACATTACTAAACACGTTTTAGGACCTCGAACAAAAAAAAAGAATTTCTTTCGAATCCACATTAAAATTCCTAGAACAGTATTTAGGAGCTTTCGAAAATATTGATTTCTACAGAAATTGCGTTTAAAATCAGAGTTGTTATTCTTGCTGAAAAAAATTTCGATAAGAAGAGAAGAATGGTTGTACAGTTTGGCGACAAACATCAGTTAGAACACGTATGTAGATGAAATAAATGGAATGTAACCTTGTCCAACAATTGAAATGTCCGAAGCACTTTGAATTTCCGTGGAATCCGTACCCTTGGAAAGCCGGTGAAATAGGTGGAGATTTCTCAATCGAAAAAGCGAGCCCTTAATTCACACGACCCGTATCGGGTTGTGAAACAGTCGTCCGTAGACCCCCGAGCAACGATGTAACAATCCGGCGTGCTGTTAAAGGACAGCGGCGTAAAACGGAATCGATAAACGCGCGGATAATGTGTCGAACCGACGGATAATGGAACCGGTACTCTTTCACTGTCCATTAGAAGTCTGAAAGTGACGAGTGCGAGCGGATTCATCCTGGTACGTCCGTCGGATACGTCGATACCTGTCGCTATTGAATTTACATCGATCAGCGACGGTGCAAACCAGATTTCAATCCACGATGGGCCACGCGGAAAGAAAAAGAAGATCCTCGTCGCACCGTTTGCAGGTGCCAGCAGAGCAGAGCGGAGCAGAGCAGAGCAGAGCCGACGGCACGTCCGAAACGCGATGCCACTTTGTAACCGTTGAAAAACGCCGATACAACGGTCGAACGCAGTCGAATATTTTATTTAAGGTGAGTTTACACAC
>CM052124.1:934029-958617 GCA_028454245.1 Halictus quadricinctus
CAGGATTAGACGCTGATGATTTAATTTATCGAGCCCCCCCCCCCCCCCCCCCAGTCTCTCTATCCGAAGTCGAGTCTCCTCACGACGAATAAAAACTACTCTAGATTGGCCATTGTAGGAAGTTCCTCGAAATCCGACCGGAGGAAACATCGATTGCTATGGTAGCCCGGGGATGGTTGCAGGCGAAACTTTTTGAACTGTGCCCTTAACCTCTTAAGTGGCTACGACGTATATACAGTCGTCATCGCTGTACGTATTACAGAATTAAATAATGTAACACATTATGCTTAAGTCGAATATATTCGCAGGCCTGTAATAATAATAGTTTTTATTATAATAGGGTTTTATTATATTCTTTTTTATTTATTTGATCATAGAAATTCGGTATCAATAGAAAACTATTTATTTTGCTCTTTCCTTACAAATCGTACCAAGTAGGCGTGGTTTCGTTGCTCCTAACAGAGCAAGGCCAATGCCCCAAGGAGCTATCTATGTCCGCAACTGAATTTTCTATTACTCCAAGGTCTGGGCTGAACAGACACCGTAATCATTGGTATAGGAACTGTGTTCTTAAGAATTAAGTGTCAATAGAAAATTATTTATCTCGCCTTTCCTTTACAGCTTATTCTAAGTAGGAGTGGCTTTGTTGCTGT
The DNA here is from genome assembly GCA_028454245.1 of Halictus quadricinctus. Taxonomy (NCBI): domain Eukaryota; kingdom Metazoa; phylum Arthropoda; class Insecta; order Hymenoptera; family Halictidae; genus Halictus; species Halictus quadricinctus. The sequence continues at coordinate 934,683 of CM052124.1, forward strand.
GAGCGGGGCAAGATCGGTACCCCTTGGAGCAATCCGTGCCCGCGACAGTAATGTAGTATCCGTAAAACAACAAGACAATTCGATGTGAAAGTGAGTTTTGAATTTGAACTTTGTAACGATAACTTTATAAATATGTTTATTTCGTTTAAACTGCACGGTCTTCAATTTTTCTTCTTCGAGTTTGCATAGTGATTCGCATCGGCCTTCGTCTTCTTCCGGCCGCACAGGAGACGTTTCGTTACCCAGTAGATGGCGTAGAGGGTGACCAACCCTATAGCTGCGAATGCAGCCATGACGTCGACGAGATTGCGAACGTACCAGGGCAACCTCGAAGCTTCGCTCTTCACGTAGGGTAAGCCATTGCCCCGGCCAATGTACTCTGTCCACCAAACTGCCGTTTGCAATGGCGTCGCTGGTCGATCTCTGAACGCTTTCGACAGTCTTCGCGCATTCTCACGGTATCTGCAACAGAAAATCATTTCAGAGTTAGAAAATTTTGTTGGGCTAACAGTTTAGATGTTTTTTACCAAGTCAATACATCGATTGCCAAACAGGAAATTCGGCGAAATTAAAATAATTCGGAAGAATTATTATTTAAAGTAATTATTAACATTTTTACTGCCGCGTTGGTCACGTATGGATGACGCAATTTTTCTACCGAATTTGATAATTTTTATTGCAATCTATGGAGTCGCAAAATGTTGGGTGAAGTCTAATTGAGTTGGAACTAGTTGGATACCCTTTGTATTGACCCCCAAAAAAATATTTTCCATTTACTTTGTTGGAATTTATGTTGCATTTATCATTAGACTTTTCCCTTTAGTTATGACGCGGCTGGCCAAGAAGCTGAGCTCCAGTTCACCGGCAACAAATTGCTAAAAATGAACGATCCTTTTATGCGATTCGACGGGGAAGGTACAGTTAACGCTCGGCTATGGCGCAGAGCGATGATGATCGTAGGAGGTCTCTCAGCTTTTTTTTTTGCCACGGCGCAGTTAACAACGTTGCCCGGGCGTGCGTTGCAGGTTGCAGGGACTGTTAAATAATTCATGAAACACGGGGATCGATCGACCACTCGATACCCGCGACGAGCGGAAAAAGATGCCGCGGGATACTTTATAAATATCTCGAGGTGTGCTTTTAACGGGCCGCTTATCGGTCACCCGGAAACAACCTTTTCCATATCGATGGGAGGATGTTTTCGATACCATATTGTAAATCTTTACCACGGTGGAACGAATCGGTGTCAGCAAGTACAGTATCGCCTCCGTAACTGTCGCCAAGGTCTCCACCGTAACTGTCAATATCCTATCCCCACCACTGGGGGCACCCCTTTGGAACCAATGAAACGGTAAACAGGTGTTTAGCTTACTTTAGAACAAAAAATGTTGTTGAAACTTTTAACAATATATTTAGTTTAAACTATATAGGAGACATTTTTAGAAGAACCGAATAGCAATTTATTTCTGTCTGGTGGTTTTATTCGTTTGTGCCGTGGATATGTTTATATTATTCTCCATTGAAAAGTATTTTTATGGAAAACAGTAGAAATTTTATAGTGACTTTAATGTCTTTGCCAAAAATGATTATTGATTACATATTTTATTTTTAGAACTTAAATGGTACAAGAGAGTAAACGGGGCACGAACTTACGGGACACGACCTAATATTAAATTTTCGCAGTGTTTTTATTGTTCGAAATTACACCCACCCATTTTTTGAAAACTCGAGCAGGAAGATTTGCGTCCCAAAAAATTTGGGCTATGTCCAGCCAGCTCGAAACACGGTGCATCGGTGACAGAGAAGCAACAGAGAGCATGAGGGCGCAGGAAAACACGAAGAGCGTTAGCAGACGGGGGTTGCGGGGGCCGGGGGGTTGCTCCTGGCCGTGCTCGCGCTCGCAACCAGCCCCGACGACCCGGAACACACAATTTACCAATCGGTATTCTCCATTATTCGTGTTTACAGCTGCAGGCCGCGAATCAACCTGGTCCCCCTGTTATTTGCCTCGGTCAAATTCAGTCGCAGCCCTGCGGTGGTTTTGAATTAACCATCAATTTTAAGCGCGTTCGTCGTCCCTTCCGTCGACGTCGACGTCGACGTCGCGGCGCGCTCGACTCCACTCCGATCACGCGATGGCTCGCAGAGTGTCGGATGGACACTGGTGTCCAGGAAATTAATTTATTGTTCCGTGCACAACAAACGGCAGGACAATGGAACACGACCGAGAAAGACGAGCAAGCTTCAGATAATGCGGGAAATAAAGTTCAACGTTGCTCGATATCACGGGGTAATTTTGCACAGGTACTCAAAATTTGTTTTTTCTTCCTAAGCAATTTTATTATTACGGAAAGACTATTTATTGCAATCAGTAATAATATAGAAGTATTATTCATTACAACGGCAGCGAATTTTTCTGAAACGAAGGGTCCCTTTGTAATGAATTAATTCATTAACGGTTAATTACACGAGGAGAATACTTTGCAAGAGCGAGGGCCGTAATATATTTTAATGTTAATAGCCAGGGGACCAGGGAGGAAACTTTTCTAAGGCCAGCATGCTCCGGATACGACGAGAGGATGGAAGTTACGGCTCTGTAACGAGTAGCGAATAATACATATACATCCTTAAGGGTATCACCTTCGAAGCCACTCGAGCATGTCTCAAATAACTCATTACATCCACCATGAATGCTCTCGAGGGGATCCCTATGGGGGAATACGTTCTTCAAAAGCCGGAAGATTTAATAGGTAAAATGAACGGAGGTGAGGCATACTATAGTGATCCTCCGCTATAAAAATCCAGTGTTTAGGCGAGCTGCAAGCTACTGGCTCGTAAAATTTTGATCACGCTATTAACGCTTAATATTAATAGCCACTGAACGCGGTTTAGCACTAACAAATCTCTGTCAATATTTCGAAATGTCTACGACAGCACTTTCTTGTGGATTCCATCATCCTCATTACGAAATAAATTATTTGAACTAGTTATTTCTTATTTTCTTTTCAAATCAAATTTTCCCAGATCCGATGTAGCCAAATAATACAGTGTTTTCTCGATATATGTCAACAACGCGGGTCTTGCCAGCGACATGTATCGTCCAGGTCGTATTACGTTTACCTTCCTCGGCTTCCGAGGACTCTCGAGCTTCGAGGCCCTTCACGGGATGTATCCCGCGGTAGTGGGGATAGTTCTGCGACTTTTATCAGCCAGATAATTGCGACATATATCGAGAAAAGACTGTATCTCAACGATGATTTCTCCAACTCTGGTCCCGACCAATTTAGGCATTAGAACGGTGCAAGAATCATCCCCCTGGATTCTACTTGGTCGGTCACAGGGGTGCGATAGCATTCCACGGATCACGGAGCCATCATTCTTTCGGCGACCGCAATTAGAATCCCCTAAGCAAATAATTCCTGCGCGTAGGGTGCCGCAGATGAGTTGTGCGTGCACGGGAGCTTTGTCCCGGAAGTCACATCGTGGAAAACGAAGAGGCCTCCCCGAGTCCCTACGATAACGTTTCAAGTACTCGGGAAGTAAGTTCGTAACGTGCCTGTGTACGAACTGCGTGGGTTGTATGTGTGCGTGTGCGCCCAGGCCGAGCGACAACGATCCCAGATATCGTAGGAATTATGATCCCCCGGAGATACGAGTCGTCCTCAGAAATGGGGATAGAAACGGTTCCTCGCCTAACTTTCGCTACATCTGCCTGCAGACTTTCCTGGCAAATAATTTTGCTCGGTTTCCGATAACGCTACCACCCCCCAACCCCAACCCCCACCTGCCTCCAACTATTCCCTAACCCTGGCCGAAAGAATCGCAGGAATTCACGAGCTCCCGAGGAAGATACGATCCTCGACATTTTCCACTTCATTTGCGAAATCTCTGCGAAATGATCGCTGGATCGACACGCTCTTATGGCAACGATGTTAGACATTACCCGAAACATTTATTTAGAATTACCCCTCGTCCCTCGTGGGTTTACATCTCTAGTGCAGTGTTCTCTCCGTAACTGTCGCCAAGATCTCTACCGTAACTCTCCAAATTCTGCCCCCACCACTGATCTAGACTGTTCCAATTTTTTATTCTTTTTTTCGAAAGGCCATCAGTTTGGGTATCTCCAAATATTTCAATTCCTTTGAAGTGTGTCCCTTTCGAAAAAGGGATAATAAAATAAAATATTAAGGAGTTAACTCTACGCATTCTCCGACATGTAACATTCTTCTCTTCTGCACGTGTAAAAGTACTTTGATCTCGAGGCTAGCGCGGCCTATTTAAATTTTCATTTGAATTTACATTTTTAACTCTCGCTTTCAATTTCCATTTGAAAATGTTTCCTTTAAAAACCAGCGTTGCTAAAGAGCGTTACGTGGACAGGTTTCGACGCTGACCAGACGGCGCACGAGATCTTATTAAGCCTCGCGTGATTAGCGCTCCTATTCACAGGGTAATTTTACACGGTCGTCGCACTCACGGCGTCTGTCTATAACGTGTCGTATTTGTTCGGGAGTACGTTGTACCTACAGGTAACGAGACAGCGAGGTAAACGCAGCAAACACATAAAGAGAGATTTGGTTCCTGCGGTCAACAAAGGGTATCGTGACACACTGGGGAAATTCCAGCTGGCATCAGTATTGTGTGATCTGCACGCGTCCTGCGTTACGGTTGTTCCTATTGGACAGTTCTAAAAATTGAATCGTCCACAATCGTTGCGCCTTAATAGGTCCGAGCCAGCAAACGAGGCTTCCCTTAATCGTCTCATACTACTCTCTCCTAATTGTACCACATTCGCAGCAGTTGCGTAGGTTATAGGGGTTAATAAAAACCGGTTCACGAATTTTATAAATTAACACACTACCGACGAGTATTTCATGAGTTACAATTAGACTGCGGATCTTTATGCAAATCTGAATTGCAACAAACTGGAGTGAAGCAGAAATTTATTTTCTTTCTTAACCCTTGGCACTCGAATGGCGTTAAAAATTGCTGTAACATTATTCAAAATATTTTTTACAGTATCAAATTTGTTTGTATTTAATAAATTACTAGACACTTCCGCATTGTTCGAGTAAATTCCGCCATTTTCGTATGTATAACATGAAAAATATATATGTTGAAGGGAAATATCCTAGGTCGGACGAAATGTTTCGTTTTGGAGTTGAAATGGCTTCGAGTGCAAAGGGTTGATATGTTTCATCGGTTGAAAATAAGGTCATAAATGCATAAAATCCGCAGTCTAGTTGCGGATAATATGATATTATTTACTTTCACAATTTTTAGAAGTCTATCGCCTCCAAAGTCTTTTTAACGTGAAAGAATTTCCTTTTTACCGAAAGGATGTTTAAACATCGGTACAATTATTGAAAATCCCAGGTGCTGAACGTGTTGACTCGAAGAGCGCTCGGCAAGAAAATTTTCCGTCGGGGGTGGCTTCGTTTCGCAGTTGGACTTCGGGGGCGCTTGGGGGCTCGGCGGGGCGTAATTGCGACGCGATTTGTAATACGATCCGAAATTTATGGTTTATAATTTAGAAGACGGCGGCGGCCGGGAGAATCCTGAATAATGCGCCGGAAGATTGGGGAGTTGCTGGCGTGGGTGGGCGCGAGTTCGGTTACCGCGGCTAATTGGGAGAGACGAGGAGGCCTCTCGGTTCGCCGCGATAACGTTACAAGCCGGAAAGTAAGTTGGTAACGCGTCTGAGTCGGCGAGCGAAGACCAGAGCGGAGCGGAGCAGAGCCGAGCAGATCGGAGCGGAACAGAGCGGGGCCTGGAAGCAGATCGGAGCAGAAACGAAGCTGAAGCAACCTAGCCAGCCGGTTCCGGGCGAATCGTAAAGTAACTTCGAAGGAATTACGAGAGGACGAAGATTACCTTGCGCCCGGGTCCGCCTCGAATTTCGCCAACTTCGCCGGCCAATATAACGCATGACGAGACTGGCAAACTAACTTTGAAAAATTCCTTCTCCTCGCGGAAATTACTTTCCACGCGGCGGACCAGCGAGCGCGTTCGCGAATATTTTAATTGCGTGTACCTGCATATTCAGCGGCGCCGGTGTTCGGTAACTCCGTGGCCGGGAATATTCGTGACTCGTTCCCCTGGAAAATTTGCAAGCGGCAAAGGACCGTGGCGAGATCCCGATAACCGGAAGTCTCATTCATTATGTGCCCGTACCTTTCGCACTCGCCACCCCGCAACATTATCTACCGTCGCACGCGGAAGTAACAACGAATAATAATAAAAATCCAAAATGCCTTACAATTTTATCTCGCCTGATTCTGTTTTGTAGTCGTCGAGAGGTATATGTCGTTTTCAGTGAAAAACACACATTAAGGATTGTAATTAGCTACTGTCTCCCCTCCCTCGCCGCAAATTCATTAACGTTGGCAGGATATTATCGACGCGTTATTCCGCGCCGGAAACGAGATACAGCTGTAACGCGACCGCGAAACGCTTAACAAACAGCCCGGCGAAACGACCGGCGCGGTCCGCGACCCCAAGCTAATTGGCCTAGAAGCAGAAAAGTCCGACACCGGGTATGTTTCATTTGCACCTGACACAAACAACGTTTAAATCCTCAATTACAGTCGCTCGGCCGTTACGCGGACAGGATATCCGTTTGACGTACGTGCCCGTTAATTTTCGAACGCGGTTCCTGCGCCGCGCCGGTGGCGGCGGGGGATGCACGAGCGACACGAGCTGAACACGATCCGAAACGTTTCCGTGGAAATACCGTGGGGCCCTTAAATTGTTTTGGTTAAGGGCTTTCTCCTGTTTCGGCCGCTTCGAATGTCCGCGATTCGCTTGTTACCCGGTTCGGTGGCGAACGTAAGTATTTTCGCGTGATTTCCCCGGCCGCGTCCGAGCACGCCGCTGATGAACATCCGAGCGTAATATTAACCCTTCAGGGATGAAGTCTGATACACTGGGATAATGCTAGGTTAGGTAAATGTGTGTTTTCTGTGGTCTATCACAGAAATTAATAGTAATTTAAATATGCTCTTCCGTAAAATGTCTCGAATTTTATTTATCGTTAAGAGGGTGTGCACAGCCCTGTGAGCCCTAACAAAATTGAGTGAATCTAACATATTTTTTTTTAAATATAAAGCCACGCGTATAAAGCCATTGTGAAACCGAGATTTTTTTAGGGAACATTAAGCAACATTTTAGCTTTGTTCTCACATGTTTTTGATTGCATAGAATTACAAAATGGTGGAGTGGTATAACGTTATCTAACTGCATGTCCAGCTAAACATTGGCTGGCTCGCAGCCAGCGGTGAAAGTGACTGAAAAATAAATAATTTTTGTCACGTGTGCGGACAGCGAAGATGCAATACCGGTTCGGATAATCGAGATTCGGATAATTGATGCTCTGCCGTAGCTGATAATTTTCAACTGGATCCTACGAAATTAGAATTTAGATGGAACATTAATCCTCTTATTAGACATAGTAGAAACAGCTCGTAATTTAAACTGGATGCTGGAAAATTAGAATTTAGATGGAACATTAATCCTCTTTTTAGACTCAATGTAAATAGTTGATAATTTGAACTAGCTGTTTACACGTTAATATTGAAATGCTACGTACTCAACCATAGGAATTGTTGCATCGTTGTACAGGCTGTCCCATACGAAAAGGGGAATCTTGTACTAGCAATTCTTATGGGCACCCTTCCATTAAAGGAGATTATCCTATGATTACCTAATTAATTAATTTTTTCCAAAGAATTACTATCGCTTCTATGATATATTTTTTTCAAGACGAAATATTTAAAATTGTTTCATGATTTTTTTGTTTAAAGTGTCTCATTGTTTAGCACGATCTTCAAGCACTCTGATAATTATTTTAATAATGAGATCGCGAAACCTTTGAAATATTCTGAATGAGCTGCCACTCACTTTTCATTAGTTAAGAAAAAGCTAGATATAATTAAAAAGATGCAAGGCTGAATACGCTTCGCTTGAAATTGCATGACGAAATCGTTTAACGTGTATCAATTTGAACAGCTGCGTCTGACGGAAGGTTAATTAAAATATATTGGTACATAATATAAAAACAGTTACCGTTATTACCGTTTGAATTAGCTGGTACACACGCATATTTGAACATAATCAAAAGCATAGAGATTACCGCCTCGTTTGTTTTCTCATTCCTACTTTACGAGCACTCTCGTTTCTAATTACAAACACCAGTAATCGATATTTTAATATATTGTTATTAACCCCTGACTTTTGGGGCAATCAGGAAAAAGTCGGGCGAAATGAGTTCATCTTATTTGTCAAATGAACAAAATAATTTATAAACTTGTACGTGATTTTAGTAGACTAAGAATTTATTCCACCCACTAGTTAGAAGTTAAAATCAGAATCAGTGAAAACAATGCGAGGATCTTTTGTGCAACTATTTTTCCAGGGGACAAAAAACATTCTCGAGTCATTATCAGTTGCCGGGTAGGTTCGATGGGTTCCGGAGGGTCGGTCATCGCGAACCGTGACCGACTACTTCGAATTAATGAAATGCAGCACCCAGGAGATCCCGGGCGTAGTGAAAAAGGGGTGGAGGGTTGGTTTAAGGAGCTGTGACGAATTCACAGTGACTAGGTTCTTTTCAGCTCTTTCGCGCTCCAGTTCGACGAATTTTCAGCTAACGAGTGACACCGGGAACACTGCGAAGAATGTTTTCTTTCCGCCGACTGTACCGTGAATCTTTCCGTTTTAATTAATCCTCTCGATTCCCCGCTTCGCTATTAGACGTGCCATCGACTCGCCCTTGTACCGCTTTAACATTACGCAATGCAGTATTTCAAAGAATGGACATCTCCAAAAACAGATTATTGTGATAAAAAAAATATTAAAAATAATCATAGTAATCATTCTAAAAAGTTTGATAACATTTGAAATATTCTCTATTTTTCAATTCGAGAGGCCGGAGACTTGTTCGAGTAGCAAATAAAAATAATGAAATTGTTACTAAGGCGGCGGCGGATGCGGAATAATTCGAAGGCAAATCGATAAAGCAACGTTAGGCCGGTATGCGGCCGAACAAAGGCGAGACGATCACATCCTCGCTTAGTCGCGGCGAGCTTATCGAGGCTCCGGCGCGGCGGAACGGTGAAAAAGGAAAGAACGAAGGTGAAATAGCCCTCGGGCCCCGAGCTCCGATCCAATTAGATTTTTAATAAAAGTTTACCCATCCCGCCGGTCTGTCCCGCGAGTCACGTACCGGTTTGCGTCCCTACAGGCTGAGAAAAAGATTAACTGGTTCCCAGGGTAACCAACCTTTTGACACCGGACTACCGGATGACCTAGTGCCACTAGCGGATTAACGAGTTAGCAAACCGCCGTCGATACTTGAAAATCCCATGGAACTTTTACACTTCCATAGTTACCCGTCTTGCGGGGAGGGAGGTTGAACCGCGGACAATTTTTCAAAATTTTCCAAGCATTCAATGCTCGTTCTATTGTGAATGTTAATTTCAGTTTACAAAGCTCGGAGACAACGGAGCTAGCTAAATGCGTTTCTGTGTACAATGATCTGAGTGGGCGTGGCTTCGTTGCTCTCGACTACGTCGGAGCCAGGCCTGTGCCCCATAGAGCAAGTTATGTCCGTGTTAAGTCTACACTCTATAACTCATCTAAAATACGAACATCTTCTAGGTTTGCAGTTTTTCTGTGTTCAGTGATCTGAGTGGGCGTGGTTTCGTTACTCTCGATTTCTACGGGGGCTAGAACCTATGTTCAAGTCAAGCTTAAAGTCTATACTCCTACAATTATAATCCTAAAAATCGAATTCTGAGGATCCTCTGAAGACACTGCAGCTTCGAAGTTCCCCTGCGTAGAATATTCCGAGTGGGCGTGGTTTCGTTACTGTTTGCCTTCTACGAGGGCAGTGCTCAATGGGGCAATCTCCGCTCATGCTAAACTTTATACTTCCTAAAACTCTAGTTTTGGAGACTCCATCAAGACAACCCTAATTCTGAAACTTCTCGTGGCAGAACACTTCGAGTGGGCGTGGTTTCGTTACCTTCGACTTCTACGTAGCTATGCCCACCGTCCAGGGAAATTTCATGTGATATAAAAAGTGCTTAAATCAAGCTATTCGTCTCCTAAAAATATAGTTCTGGAGACCCTTGTTCCCTCTGCCCACACTATCCCGTGTAGGCGTGGTCTCATAGCTCTCGACCGAGACAAGCCAATGCCCGACGGGGCAATCTGTGCCGGCAATTGTTACACAGAAAAATTATCTCGGAAAAACGTCCACGCACGTTCCGAAGCTCTCGCGTTCTGTAGTGATTTCCTCGGTGGGAGGAGTTTTGCTTCACGAGAGGGAATGAGGTCGCCCTTTAAATAGTCGGAATCATGTAGACTGTGGCCAGAGGCCCCTCCCCCTCCCCCGAAGACATTCGGCGCGGCTGCTCCTGCGAAATAAGTATTTCGAGTTCGAAAGGTGGGCGGGAACCTTGGCAGCCGGCGCGGATGCATAAAGTTCAAGCTGTCCGTGGCACCGATTCTAAATTATCACGGGCCGGGACGGCGGACACGTGAAATCCACGCATTCGTAACCCGTTCGCCATAGCGTTCGCCAACCACTTGGCAGTTTCTGGGCAATGAGACAGGAACAGTGGTCACGTGGTGGGAAATCGTTCGCCGTCGATGCTGATACGTCTTTACTCGCGGCAATACAGGGTGTCCGAGAAAGAAAGGTGTGATTCTAAGCACCCGTTTCCTTCTCCAATCCGCGCCGAAACGCTTCGTTTTCGAGTCCTGCGAGAAATTACATGAAACGGTCAGCGCCAATAAATAACACCGACGGCGCAAAAATTGGTGTCCGCCGAGTCCAATTTTATCATTGCGTCAATTAATCACGATCCCGCGGGACGTATATGATATTAATTCCGATCGGGTCGAGATTGTCCAATTTTTCGCGGCGAGAATTTACGCGATTCCTAGTATTTCCATTTCCAATGATATTTATGCTTCCGACTTGTGTTAATCAAGCGTCAACCAAATGATGCTACGATATTATGTTCGCTGCGGGAAGCGAAATCATCGAATACAGGTGATTGACGGTAATTGACGTCTGAGTTACACGAGAAAAATAACAGTCTGTTAATTACGGGGTTGGTCAGACATGATTTCTCGCTGTAATGTTGTCAGGTGTTGCCTTTTTACCGCAACCATTTCGTTTGGAAATTTCGATAATACGGTTTATCCGAAGGGTGCGCGCGGAAGGGAAAAGGCTTCGAGAAGGGGTTTGCGAGTCAGGAAAAACGCCCTTTAACCTCCATCATTTCGAAATTTGCACGGCGAGCGGAACGGCGCGAGTGAATCACGGCGAATCGTAGTAAATCTCTCGCTAAGGAGGGGTTTTTCTCGTGACGGGAGCTCTCGCAGAGCCCGCGTCGAACGTCTGCGGAGCCTGTCTCAAGAGATAAGATTTTGATCTCGTTAGGCAGCGAGAGAGTCTCATTCGGCTCGCGCGGGGATCGAACGCCGCACCGTGTTTCCGCTTTATTTGCCGCGTTCTCGCATTCGCCGGACTTATTAAGCCTCGGTGTCCCGGATAATCCCGGCAGACGCCTTTGATCTTATAATAATCGAAACTTCCCGGCCCAATTTAATTCTCCGGGCGAGCTCCGTGCTGCCGCCTCGTTTCATCCCGGCCAGAGACACGGTTCGCGCTGAATGGAGTTCGCGGTTCGCTGGAAATTTGCGATCCCGCGGGAAACACCGGAAAGACGTTGCTCTGGATCCGGGTGAAATTAAACGACAAAGCACCGACGCAATCCCGTGGACGACTTTTCTTTCGTTTCCCATCGATCATCCCGCGATCATGCTCCGAAACAGCAGTGGCAGAGTTGAACCCACAATTCGCCACCCCTAGTGCACGGTAGGGTGACCCTCGGTTTTCGAATTTGCAATGGGTCATTCGATAGCTTATCCACAGTAAACACTTTGTGCCAATTTTCAACCCTATATATCGACGTGGGGGGTAGTAATGGGGTTACAAGCAAAATCAGGTTTTCCCGTAATTTCCCCTACCCTCTCCATTTGAAAATTCTGAAAAAAATCAGGCATATTTTAGCTACTAGTACGCACGTCTATGAATTTTTTCAGAATTTTCAATTGAAGAGGGTAAGAGAAATTTCGGAAAAACCTGATTTTCTCTCTCACCCCATTACTACCCTCCACGTTGACGTACAGGGTTGAAATTTGGCGAAAAGTATTTTCTTTGGATAAGCTATCGAATGGCCCATTGCAAATTCAATTTGGTTTAGGGGCACATTCGACCCCTAAACCCAGCTGCACCCCCTGGAAGCAATCGGACAATCTGTGTTATCGTTTTAGGACAATTTCCTGTGTACTCTGAGCTCTCTAAAGAGAATTCTGGGTAACCTATGGTAACTAATCTTCGTCCAAAAATATGGTCCGAGCATTTCTTCGATCTCATCGACTTCGAACGATTTTTCCCGCGGTTTTGACAACGTTGGACCACCATGCGACGTTGAAGTTTCGTTTGAATCGTCGCGTCGCGTGTTCCACCAGCACGCGAACAGTCGCATCCGAATATCCGAGGCAGGGATAAGATTTCCGGATTTTGATCTCGTTCTATCGCCCCATCCCCTCCCCCTCCGAACTTCGTTCTCCGTTCCCCTACTCTTTCTGGCTGGATCCTACTCGCCGGACGTCGAAATTTTCTTCCTAAGGCCCTCCGCCGTATTACCCGGGCGACTTATCGAGTTACAAAGACGTATATCGTCGGGAAGCGATTGGATTTTCCCGACCACCGTCTAGCACCCGACGAAGGAGAAGCCTCTGGGGAACGAGATCGCTTTTACACACAGGGTGCTCCGAAATACGCGCCCCATTCCTATAACAAATTGGGGATCCCGTTCCGTGAGGGCGAGGGATTTTTTAATTGCAGACTAAAACTGTTCGGATCGCATAAAATCTTTTTCTGTCCTGTAAAGTTAAAGTTTTCTACAGAATCGACATGCGACACATCAGTGCTGTCAATTTACAAACTTCAAAAAACTGGTCGTGAGTTTATAGGATTTTCCACCAAAATAATTTCGCGTTAATTATAATGTACTGTCATTTAAATTTCAAACAAAAGAGCCAGAGCATAAAACAGCGGTGCAGCATCGCGTTACAACCAGTTCGAAACAGTTTTCATTTTTTTCCGGCGAAACTCTACCTCTAAATATAATAATGATCTCTCTCTTTTCCAGCTCGTTTATCGTATTCATTAAAATCCGGGGATGAAGTATTTTTCCATAGCATTCGCCTGACGGTTTACTGTTACGGTCGCGGTTTCCGCTTTCCCCGATCAATTGAAGCGGAAAATTCGGTTGTTGGTGGGGTGAGGAAGATAGGGGGGTGGTTTTGTGAAAAAAGTCGACAATACGGACAAAATGTCCATCGACGTTGCGGAACGCGATTCGATCGTTTCGGAGGCGTTGAAATTATGAAGTCGTCGGAAGGGCGGACGCGAACGTCTGTATTAAAGCGTTTTCTAAATGCGGCTTTCGTGTACATCGCGCTGAATGCATTATTCAAACACTTGTACCCGGTACACGTACCCGTGCCGGTGCCGGTGCCGGTGCCGGTACCCGTACACGTAACTTAAATAATGAAATTCAGCAGATCCGCGGAAGCCGGCTTTTTGCTCCTCCGCAGACTCGCTTTAACTCCGGAACGGAATATATTCCCGGTAAACACAATACCGAAGACGCGAAAGTTCCATTTGCAAATAAGCAACTTTTTAATCCGTCGCGAGACCGGCCGGCATAGCGATACCTTGCGAGTCAGCGAACTTTCGTATTCGCGGGTACAAAGCTATCCTCGAGGAGCGAGACCGCTACCCGTTCGAAACGAACATCCCTCCCACGGGGGCAACATTCGCGAGAACGAAGGTCGTTCAAATTACAGCGCCGCTGACATGCTGCCGAACCGATTCCCACTGCACGAGGAATATTCCAGGTTCGATGGGATTAACCCTAAAAGTTCCTGGGCCTCCGGAGATCCGAGAACTTTTCTTGAAAACCTATAGGAGAATCGCAGAGTCAGAGGGCAATGAACTCTCGTCCTATGTTTTCTAATTCCTATTCTTTTCGCAACTGTTTAACAAAGCTTTGGACGCCTTATGCTTATACAGGGTGTCCCACCTAACTCCGTGACAAAACTCTAAACAAATTCTGTGATGGGATACAAATATTTCTCAAGGTCATATTTTTCGAGATTTCCAGGTCACCGGGAATTTTCTTCGTAAACGGAACTATATATTTCCAGCATCGCGATACGATGGCCTTCGCGTGACCTTGACCGCAAAAATTCGTAAACACCTGGCAATTGGAAGAGACAGCGAAAGAAGTTTTACAGAAGGTTCACCCTGTATGTTTAGGAGTGAATTGAGTAATAAAAAATTGTTGAAAATTGGATTTTTTGTAGGTGGAATCGCGTTCCCACTGCGGGCGTCCTGCTCTCGAAAATAGACCTTCAGGGTTGCGCGTTCTCGCCGGTGAAAGGAAAGGGCGTGTGTGGTGCGGCGAGGCGTGCAAGCTGCCACGTAAAGCCAGCAGCTAGCAGCCAGTAGTCGGAAGGTTGGAAGGGTGGTGGTAGTCAAAGTTTCGGCAGTTTGTAAGGAGGTACGAGGCACGCCTCCGCTCCTCCGCTTCTTCTTCGGTTACGGCTGAGGGATAACATAGTGCAGCTCCGTCGTCAAGTTAGCCCGACACCCGACTCACCCTATCCCTTCGTACACCCGTTCATCCAACCCCCACCCCACGCAGTCGTTTCCAACGCCCCCCTTCTCGATCCCACCACCCACTCCCGCTTTGTCCTCGGGTTTTTCGCTCGGTTCGCTCCCTTCATCTATCTTTCTCCGTTTACCCTGCCCTCTCGTGCTTCACCCTCGCCTCCGTGTCCGCTTTATTGCCCTGTTGTTCCCGTCCTTATTCTCCTCGGAGCGTAACCCTTTTCGCCCGACGAGCTCCAGCTTGCGGAACCGACCGCCATCGCTATCCGTCCCGGTGGCTCGTTCTCGCCGGAGCTCTCTGGTCCTTTCCACCGCGGCGGATTTATTCGAGAGAGACGAAAAGGGGCCCTGGGATTCTTATCCGCCGAGCGCGCCCAACCAAATCCCCGGTTTTCTTGCCGGAAATGCGGTTTCGAACGCGTCGCGCGTCAAACGGAACGCCTACTGTCCTCACAGTAATGTTTCTTTATATATGTCGCAGAGGCCTCCAGGATAAACGTCGCGGTATTATCCCCACCTACCGCGCGGTATACCCCGTTAGGGGCCACAGAGCTCGAGAGTCCTCGAACGCCACCGAGTGTAAACATAACACGGCTCGGGTATCTCTCTCCTGCACGATACATGTCGCTGGCAAGACCCGTGCTGTTGACATAAATCGAGAATTCACTCTAATATGATGATTGGTACGTTCTTGACAGACGAGATTGTGCAAACCAAGCTAAATAATATTTTAACCATTTTCACAACCCCTTGTATCCCTCGAGGCACCCCCGGCCAAAGTTTTTGTGGAATAATAATTGCAAACAAAAAGTCTTTGTGACTGTCGATTCTCATCATAAAATCGTTAGAAATTTACGAAATGGAAATTAACATTTACATTTTATTCTTACTAGAAGGAATTACCAAGTCAGCAAAAACTATTTCTTTCTAATTCCATATTTAGGTGTTTTACAAGATTCAGAATACTAAAATTTCTGTCTCTGATTAGAAAAGTTCTGTCAAAATTGAAAGCTCGAAGATCCTGGTTACAACAATCACAAAAGCACACGCAGTGTCGGCCACTGGATGAATGGTAAATCACCAACTATTTAAACTGTCCAATAATCAATGAGAGCCCTTTGAGGAGAAGTTCTTTGCAGGTGGCCCCCGGCTCAAGAAACATCAATCAGAGACGAAGTTTCAGTGCTGGGCTCGCTCAGTCAATCGAACGTTCTCCCATTCATCAAAGCGGGACCGGGGACTCGGTACTCTGGCCGAGAGTTAGGCGAGCCGGGCGTCCAATTACTTTCTCGTACGGAGACGTTCCACGCGTCATTACGCAGCGTCTCCGGTCTTGTTCATTTCCAGCCGACCCGGAACCACGGCTCCCCTTCCCGTCCACCCTATTCAAGGTCCACCCTCGCCGTTACGCACCCCTTACGAGCGAGCAGGTGCCGCGAAACGGCACGCTATGCTCCCCAAATCAGGATTTAGCCGCCTTCACTATTTCCGTCGCTCGAGATCAATTCCTAGCTCTGCTAGACTGACAGCGAAATTTTCCCAAGCTTTCACTTCGACACCTCCGATATTTCTTGAATTATTGAAACCACAGTCGGGGGCGAAATTTTGAAAATTTTATAAACCGCGAAACTATGGCAAGGGACAGCGCGCGGAATCAGGCGAGTTAGGTGAATCTGGTACGTGTCGCTTAATGGCGGCTGTAAGTCGAAGTTCGCGTACGAGCGCAATCATGCGCAGAGATCTTGGTGGATTAAATGACCGCTTCGCGTCGCCTCGCGGGACCCTGGATCAGGTCCAGAACAGAATGTAGAGATACTATATCAGCGTCACGGGCCCGCGACCCTTGGCATCGCCTAATTCGA
This sequence comes from Halictus quadricinctus, assembly GCA_028454245.1. Lineage (NCBI taxonomy): Eukaryota > Metazoa > Arthropoda > Insecta > Hymenoptera > Halictidae > Halictus > Halictus quadricinctus. Next base: position 951,303 of record CM052124.1, read on the forward strand.
GGAGTCGTGAACCACAGGCAATAATATAACTTCGGTTATGGGGATTTTAAGATCGCGTCGATCAGCCAACTACCAGAGGCGAAGCTTCATGGCCGACGGGATAGACGATCGACACTATGACTCTGCCGACCTCGGAAACTCGTGATCGCGACCAGTTTATTGCCCCGACGTGTCTTTAAGCGGATAAGTACTATAGGGTTACGACACGCAATGACAACATAATACCTTATCAGGAGATTGAGATACTTCCCAATTGGCAATCTCTTCTCGAGTGTCTTCCACTATTGTCGTAGACTAACCAGAAAACGTAAGATTTATGATGCCCTCTTCGTGTTGAAACAGAAATTGTGAATTTTATATCTCGCTGAAGAGATCTAATCTTTCTATAACCTACTACATCACTATATTTTTAGCCGTCTCATTATTTGATGACACATCTAAATTTGTGAGATCCAAGAAATAATACTATTTGCACAGTTTATCTTTGTCGTAAGAAATTTCGCAGTCAGCGAAAGAAATCTGAAGTAGGTACGTCACGAAGATTAGTATATATTGCACATTATTCTCGTTATTACTCTAATGCAAGTCCAGTTCTCTGAGAAGGGGATTCTTAGTATTTAAAAAAATCCTCGTCCGCAAAGAGTTAATCAAACTGAACAGTATCATAACCGTAAGAAATAGTCAGCAAAAGAAATTTTCTCTCATTTCGATTTTTGTAAAATGTCCTACGGAAATTTTCATAAATTTCTGTGCTCCGTAATTGTAAACGAGAAATTTCTAGTTGGTCATTTCGACTTGATTCTATTGGAATGGTATAAAATTGTATGCATTGAATCTAATAAAATTCAACCATGCTTCAAAAAAATGAAAGAAAAATAAATGATTCAGTTACACGTAAAATTGATATTTTAATAATATTTTCATAACTGTGCTGTAGTTAAGGTGTCCTCTGAACTCTGTAACCTAGGAAATAGTGTGCACACAAATAATCGGTTTTCGAGTTCCGAATGCAGGAGGAAAAATGGTAATGAGCAGATAAAATATAATTTATACAGGGCGTTTGTAATAGTTGATAATAGAAACGTGTTTAGCGCAATGGCCTACTTCATAGCGATTAACATTAACCCGCACACACTAAGCCGTTGCATTTAAATAGATACATACGCAATAGGTTATTCTTCGACGCAATGACAAACGCAATGAGGAAAAATATTCAAGGAATATTCCACCACGCATTTCTTACCTAAATTGGTTCGAGGAAAAATTGCAGAGATGAACTGGAGAATCCACCAGCATCCCCACTGAGTCCACATAAATAGCCGAGGAGTACGCGACACCGGTTCGCAAATAAATAAATAAATAAATAAATAGACCTAGTCGCTCCACCGAAGACTACCGACCGGAGCAGAAACAGGGATGGACCCACCCCTCGTTACTTTCAGCTTATGATTTAAGGCCGATTTAATTACGAGCCACGCGAGTCACTGCTCGGAGCGATGAAAGCTGCTTAATAAATCAAAACGACGCGAAAGCGTTGGCAAGTTCGCGTTCGACGTGGCTCGGTTCCGGGTAATTACGACAGGCCAGGATTTACGAGTACGCCTTGGATCTTCGACAGTGCGGGGGTGTAGAGAGCGAGAGAGAGAGAGAGAGAATGAGAGAGTAACGCTACGCGATCCTCACTGCGTGGCAGGTGTGATTGTATCCCCGTTACGTAACGCCTTGAATATTAATTAATAAATAGATTCGTGCCCGCGTAATTGGACGATCGCGATTTGCATCCCGTGGTTACGTGATCGAAATATAGGACCGGGTAATCGGGCTCGGACCGTCCTCGGCTCTGCGACGAGTGTCCGCTCGTCACGCACACATAACGCGATGTCCAAGGGTCCCGCACACACTCACACACACGCAGATACACACCACAACACACGCCCGTGAGCACAATTTGCATTTGCCGTGCGAACTCTGCGAGTCGTTAGAGATTCGCGAACGTACTGATGTCTGACGGCTCATTCCCCATCAAATCGATCACCTTTCGCTGTCCCCCGTGTCCGGGATTTCGTGCGAAATCAAGTATCATGCGTCGCATGCGTAATTAGGGGGGGTTTAAGTCATCGTCTTTCTCCCATCGAATTTCTTCGCAAATTATTGGCCCTCGAAGTTTGCGGTTTTTCTGACCACCATCGGGGAAACGGGTCGCCTTTCGGAATTTTTTTCCGGGAAACCGTTCGGAAAAGTTTGCCTGGGGCTTTTTTGGTTTTTATTGGAATGCTTTGGCCCGGTGCGAGAGTATTCTTTTTTACTCGAGGAGTGATTTTATTACGTTGGAAATTAGAAGTGAAATCTTATTCTGTGTATACGACAATAACAAATTAATGAATAAAGTTGTGGTCTGCGATTCGTTCGACGGTGACGTTCGGCCAATGTTTGCCGACATTGCGACATAAACAAAGCGCATAAAAGTTCGATTGAATGTTTCTCGTTTAACAGTCAACGCGCGTCGTCTACAATCGTTTCACCGTTCGCGACATCGATCGAATATTTTCCGTCGGGAGGGGATGGTTCTGCCGGTGATTTAAATAAAGAGGAACTTCAGAACGCGCTTTATTATCAGACGGGAGATTTATTTGGCGATCAGGCGACGGTTTCGAGTCGCGGCCGATCGAACATGGTCCGCGTGTGGAACGAATTGCTCGGCTAACGACACGATGAAATGCGAGACAGGAATCGGCGTAAAACTCGTGCCGGGGTCGGGTTGGGTCGGGTCGGGTCGCGTGAGCCGTCGCAATTGTTAAACGCGGCGTCTCATGCACGGCTAATATAAAATTAACGAACGATTTCGGAACAGCGTCCACCGGGCCCGACACCGGTTCTGTCGTGACGCGCTCTACAAGCCGCCCTGCACCTCGTAATCACCACTTCCCGTTGATTTATGGTTGCGAGTTCTTGCCTTCCCTCCCCTCCCCTATCCCACGCAGCCCATGGTAAGAAAGTCGTCGCGGATAAGCGCAATCAGGCGGTTGTTGGACGATGGTCACGATACCGGGACACTGGATACCCCTGCGACTCATATTTCAACACCGTTTAACATCATTTCGATGATGTTGCAAAAACCAGAGGACTCTGTTTTTATTGTTCCCAGTGCTAAACGACGAAACATCTACTCCAGAATGAGAGATTCGTACATTGATATGAAAATTATTTATCCAAACCTACACATGTACAGTAGAACAGGTTTTTGTGCGGTCCTTTTCTACGCGATTTGTTTTGAATGTCAAATACCCAATTATTTATTTTGTTTGGAAAGCACTTTCTCGCTATTTCGTAAATCTCTGACACATTTTCTGAGTGAGACATTTTGCTTAACGTCCCTCTCTACCGCATAAAACAAATTTTCTTCAATATGTTGCGAAAAATTATTTGTTATAGCTATTTACGAAATTTCTGAATATTTCTTTTTGGTTCCTTTTATGCGGTCCCTATCTACGGCACAAAAACAGATTTGACTTTACAGTTTTCTTCCGATATAAGGCGAAACCTGGGGACCAGCTATCGCCCTATTTTAGATCAGAGTACCTGTGCAGCTTTACTCAGACCAATTAGACAAGTGCGCGAATTATACATGGTCCTCCGGAAGCCTCGAAACTCGTTCGGAAAAAAGGGGGTAGGTCGCCTGCTGATAGAATATCGTCTGGCGGGGACGTCTGAAATATTCATGGTCGCGTCGAGCAATTATCGCGGCTCGCGAGAGAGAGAGAGAGAGAGAGAGAGAGAGAGAGAGAGAGAGAGAGAGAGAGAGAGAGCGGATCCGCTCGCGCGTTGCGTAAACAGAAAGCTGGCCGTGGGTGGCGAGCACGCGGGTGGATATCGTCGCGTCGCGGTTCCCGCTGAGCGGCCGCCGTGCGGTTAACAAGTTATCCGAGGGTCGCATTGAATAATGTAGAATTTAATTTCGGCCGGGCCGGGCTCGACGGTCGTCATCGGTCCGCGGCGTTGATTCGTAGCGTGAAACATTTAGCGGCCGTGAAATTTCCCATGCGACCGGAGAGCACCGGATACGAGCGGGACACACACAGACGACCGGGGCGGCTCCGTGGGAAAGGACGTCGGGTTGCACCTCGTCCAGGTTTTTTCCGGCGCGTTGCATCGGGTCGCGACGTTGCACCGCCGCTGCAACTCGTATTTGTCGATGGACGAGAACCATCCGGAGAACACGTCCGCTCTTTCCGCGATTCGTGCCTCGAATTTAGGACCGACCTTCTCTCTACTACTACCCCCCCCCCCCCCCGGGCCTGCAAACGACCTGGCGAAAAGGCTAGGGTGGAAAAAAAATGGGGACGTCCGGGACGCGGAGAAAGGAGAACGCATAAAGTGTCACAGCGGCGAGGGAGAACGGGGGTGTGCGAGGGGTGAGAGAGAGGGAGAAGAGGGCTCTGGAAAAACACCAGTGAGCCGCGTTACGGATTAACGGGACCCACCCCCTCCCGCGCCTGTGCATCCAACGACGATGCACTTCCCGGGTATCCGAGCGTCCGGACAGCTCGTGAGATATTCAACGGACCGAATATCCGGCCAGATTATACGATTTTCCTTTTTTGCCGCGGTTCACCCCTGCCCCATCCGTTTCCCCCGCTCTCTTTCTGGCCTTTTTCCGTTTTTTCTTTTCTTTTTCGTTTTTCCCCCTGGTCTCGTTTTCTTTTCCCCAACGGGTCCCAATGCGCGCGAGTTTTAGGGGATTTACCGATACGTTCTCGAGCACGGATTGACGGTGTATCGACGCTAACCGACCGCTATGAATCATTTAGCCGAGGAGGAAAAGTGTGCGCGACTTCCGTTTCCGTGACGAGAACACCGGTATCGCACCTCCGGAACGTGTGGGGTTGGTTTCTATCGGTTCACGCTAGGCTTGATACGTGGTCGGTTTCGGGAGTGATGTATCTCGGCCTCCTGTTGCGAAAACGTCTTTGATCCTACTGTTCCGACCAACGACTAAATCACTATGGACAGGCTATGGTCTTTTCGGGGGAAATTAATAAATCCTTTGTGCCACTGCACCGAAGTGGCGGGGATCAGTTGGGGTTGTTGAAGCTGAAAACGGCTCTCTGAACATTTCATCCTCTAACACTAAATCTACCGAGCATTATAAATGGCTATTTTAATGGAAACTCTCCATTTTATTGTATTTTGAGCGGTGGTGATCGGGTCTATTTTGAGTCAGTGTATCAATTTCATTCCATGCTGGAGGACTAATTAGTTTCTAAGCTCTGAATAGATATATTGCTTTTTGAAACAATATCAACATAATAATAATTTCTGAAGATTTTGAATGGCTTTGCCATCGCCCGTCAAATTGAAAACCATAGGAAAAAATAAAAGGAACGTACTTGGTATTATTGAAAACTTCGTCCAAAGCGTGTCTCAGGTTCTGCTCATTCAATTCAGTGAATTCTACGATTTCAGCGACACCCCTGGCTTTGGCTGCCATAGCATTCAGATGCTGATCCCCATAAAATGGCATCAATACCATCGGCACTCCGCTATAAACGCCCTCCGACAAGCCCAGGAGTCCGCCATGACCGAAGTAGCACTTGACGTTTGGATGATCTACAAAAACAAAAATGCTTATGTTATTTCACCTTGTTATTCTCATAACCGCATCAAATGTACAAATAAATTCGTGGCACTTCCTTCATAAATTTATTGCTTATTCACAAACAAGTAAAACACCTCGAAGAAAACACTCTGTGGCAAGTTTCAAGTTGGGACCCCCACCACAGGGGTAGTTACGGGGTAGTAACGGTTTTGCGAATTATGCTCCGTTTCTTCCGTTCTGCTTGACGAAAAATTACGAAAAAAGTCACGAACATTCTACCCGACAGTACACACAACCGCGAATTTTTTCCAAATTTTTGGTCGCAAAGTCGATTTTTAAAAAATTCCGGAAACTTAAAAATCACCGGTTTTGTATTGAAGTCGTCAGACGACCACGTTTATATCCTGACAGTTGTCAACGTACATGTTTTTCGGATTGGGCAAGCACGTTTAAAAAAGAAAAAATCGAAAATCTCCAAGTCTATGTTCGCCGCGACAAAAGTTCCGCTCAATTCCCCACGAGGCGACAAAAGGGCCGGAGGGAGCAAGTTCCCTCATAAATATACAACGTTAGATTTCGTTGCGCCGTCAAATATGAAAGATTTTCGGCGTTCGGGGGGACGGGTTTCCCGGGCGATACGAGCTTATTACGGCCGCTGGTGAATGCTATCTTCGCCGGAAGGATCACGTCAGCCCGTATAATAAGGGAGGCCGAGGAAGACTTCCGGTTACGGAGGCGCGTTTAAAAGAAATCCCGGCGTCATGGATGCTCGCCTGAAAAATTCCTGCAGCCGGGCGTTTATCGCGAGAAACTCGACGTCTCACGCCGCAAGAGAGACAGAGAGAGACAGAGAGAGAGAGAGAGAGAACGTCATCGCATAGCGCCTCGATTCCCGCACCTCCGGCGTCGATTCTAATGTCAAATTCCATTACGCCAACCCTCGGCGAGCCCCGACAGCCCCGTTTCGCCCGCGGAGACGTGCACAGGGTGTCGAGAAAGTATAGTCGTCAGAAGTATAGTCTTCGGAGCTGTTGGATTTACATTTTTCTAGAAAAAGAACGAAATCGTCTGAGACAATTAACCCTTTCCACTCGACTGCCCCCTCTGAGGCGCCATAAATAATTTAAAATAATTCCCACATTGCTAAATTTAGGAAGAGAGAGATATAGGTCACCCTTAGTTTGTCAATTTTTATTTAGCGGGCAATATAGAGAAAAATTGGGAGGTTCCAGTTGATACGCGTAGTCTAATGTTGAAACGCCATAAGAGACCTGTCGATAGGGAAGCCCCTTCGGTAAATGACACTGCGGTCGGAAAATCGGTAGTTTCCATCTATCAACGCTAACACGTGTTGCTACCTCTCGACTTTGTAACCCAGTCTCGCTGACACCTGTACCCCTGCGCTGTTCTAACTAGATAATTGACTATTGCTTGTCGAGTACGCTACGTTATCAGCGGGTCCCCCGTGGCATTTTGACGTTGCAGGCACAATCGAAGAAATGAACGAGCATTCGAAGGAAATACTTGACACGTTCGTGCACCGATTGTGCAAAACGTTACGTATCGATTGTGTGCACGAGTTGCGTAAAAACTAATCAACGATATTCGTAGATATTACGAATCGTTTACTGTTAAATTGCGTGTTATAAAAATCGCGGGAAATCAAACGGAATTTTTATAATTTTACATTTTCTGCTCGGTACGTTTTGTGCCAGTAAA
>CM052124.1:958717-1174354 GCA_028454245.1 Halictus quadricinctus
TGTGCTCGGTAATTTTTGTGCCAGTAAAATTTTGTGCTCGATACGTTCTGTGCTCGGTACGTTTTGTGCTCGGTACGTTTGTGCCAGTAAAATTTTGTGCTCGATACGTTCTGTGCTCGGTACGTTTTGTGCCAGTAAAATTTTGTGCTCGGTAATTTTTGTGCCAGTAATATTTTGTGCTCGGTAATTTTTGTGCCAGTAAAATTTTGTGCTCGATACGTTTTGTGCCAGTAAAATTTTGTGCTCGGTAATTTTTGTGCCATTAAAATTTTGTGCTGGGCACGTCAACGCAGAAAATTTTCTATTTCACATAAAGAGCCAGTTATCAGTTGCATGCTTCGCGACTCGTCCGTCGGGCAAGATCGAAATATCAATTCCCCGCGGCGAGCATGCTAGTCGTAAAACGCGGGGGTAACATTCCCGGGAAATACCGACGCGTTATTTCTTCGTTACAGACGGCGTAAAAGTGTTTGCGGCATAGCAGATAGAATCTCGAGGAAATCGTCGCAGCGCCGTGTCGTCGACCGATTTTTCCCTCTGTCGCGCGGAAGAGAGAGAGAGAGGGAGAGAGGTGGAGGGGGAGAGAGAGAGCAGAGCGCATAACCGCCGTCGGTTGCAAAAATTCATGCCAGCCGATAGATATCCTCTGTCACGTATTGACGCGCGCGTTCCACGAAGACGTATCGAGTGCGAAACCTCGAGTGACGCTCGTCGAAAGTTGCGTTATACGGCGATACGTTTGTATGGAACACCGCATGTACAGGGTGTCCAGAAATGAAGTCAATTTCAACAAAATGATAACGAAAGTTTCACTGTTCTCACATCTACAGAGTAGATAGAATTATTTCGTCATTCGCATTTGTTAAGAAATTATTAGCGAAAAACACGGATTAAAACACGGCCACAGCGCTTCATGGCGGGCGAGAGCTCAACTCTGAGCTTAGCGATGGCGTCGCGTCGTGGTGGAGTAGTGAACAAGAGGAGCAGAAATTTATTTAATTAGAACTCGCTTATTAAGCCGTAAACGCACTTGCTGCTTCGTTTAGTTTAGGGAGAACGTGCAGATTGGTACGCTGTCCTTCTCTCGGAAGGTTTCTGAAGGGAGGTATAGGAGAGACTCGTATGAATACTTGCGCGAGTCAGCGTAGAATCGAAGGTATTCGGACGTTCCAGGTAGTTAACTAGGGATAACCCCTTAAGATACCGGCGTAAGCCCATTATCCGGCAGTAAAGTAGACAATCATGTTCGAGTTAATTCGAAGCGTCGCGGGTCGTTGATACCGATCCCGCAAATTCACGGGGCAAATTGAATCGCGATCGATCCCCATTTGAAATTTCACCGATGCATCACCGGACGACGGACGGCATGGCATGGCATGGCATCGAGTTAGCATGCTACCGGCTCCGGTCCGACCTGCCTGATCTAATAGACCCGTAAAAGTAACAAAGAAGTATATCCTATTCCTTAATGGACGCCGGGGTAGGAATAAAGTGGACCCGGGGTAGGATGATTCCGCTTTTACCCGAAGGGGTAACGCGATCCCACGTTTCCGTGCCCCGCCTTTCCGCCGTTAAACGCGATACTCGAGGGCATTGCGTGTCAACACATCCACATACAAAGCCATCCCTTTCAACCCCCGCCCCCGCCCCCGCGTTGCCCCATCCTCGATACCGTTGCCTCTAAAATCAATTACATTAGCGGATCGTATGCGAATTGACAGAATCGATTGCAAACATGTCGTGAATGGAACGATGGCGGCTCTGTGATCAAGGGGAGTCAGCGTCGATTTATCAACCTGTCCGGGGGCCCCCGGTTTATTCGATCCAACCCGCGGAATGGAGTATTCAAACTTTTTTCCGAAAAATCAACCAGATCGATCTTCCGCCATCGAAACTATTTGCCAGGCGGGTATCACGCAGGCTAATCAGCGGACAGCTGATCTTTATGCGAGATAAAAATTTTCTAACTGAATTACAAAGAATTGTTATTTTCCACAAAGATCCACCAGTCTGGTCGTTCCTCAAAATAACTTTACGCCACCTCACGCGGGTGACGTATGTGTCTGTTTTCGAGGAAAGATAGTGCATTCGAATGCAATGAAATCATCAAGGTTTTCCTGCATTTCTAATATTCTCAAACGCATATTTGTCACGCGATGTCCAAACCACAAGGAGTAGATAACTATTTCACGGAACAAGACCTGGTGAATCAATCGGCAACAAATGACAAATCATTTTTACGGATTTGGTTGCGGTTTATATGACGGTGCTTATCGAGCTTATTCGCGTTCTTTTCTGGTCAATACAAGCTTTCAAAAGCGTACTCTGTAAAAAAATACACAACTCCTGTAATTTTGATTATTTTTACTTGAGAAAAGTAACGTATGTACCACAAATATCGAGAAATGTGTGCGCAAAATCTCGACACAAAGAGTGCAACAGTTGTGCCAGAAAAAATTCCTAAAATTGGAACACCCCCTTAAGGGGAGAAGTCGAAAAATGGATGAACATTTTTTTTTAAATAAATCACTTCGGAACGGAACGACTGAAAGAAAACTTGTTGTTTCTATCGCGAAACCAAGAGCTCTCGACCGACGTTATAGATCGACAATAAATAAGGAACAAACGCGGAAACAAAAGGAAAACCGCAGGAAAGAAACGAACGTGGGTTTAGTTGGCACGGTTGCACTGTACCAATCAAGTAGCGGGAATTAACGATTTCCACGGTTTCGTAAAAACAGTACGGCCGAGCCCGGAGTTACGATCAGCTGTTCGGGATCGTGCACCTTTTCGCGTGTGCCGGTTAAAGCGTGCGAAGTATGTAATACGAGGCAAAACGCGGCCCCCACGATCTTATCGAGATCACGAAGACCGAGGAGGGTGACCGGGGATCCAAGGAACCGGGACCAAGAGATACAGCAGTCACGGGACGAGATAATAAAATTAAAGCGATCGATCCCAGCCTCCCCTCCGGTCGAGTTACCGGCAGTTTCTAGCTAGATTATCTGGCCACCGAGGAGGCCGCGTGATGCAACCCTCCACCAGGAACACCAATCCCTAAGCTTCAACTCGATGCCGCTGTTTCGTGAGCATCGTATCCGTTTCCAGGATTCGGTATTATGCTATTGTTCCGATACAAGGCGACGACGCTTGCTTCGAAACAAGGAGATCGACAGTCCCTCTTCTCATTTACAAAGTTCTCTCGACACAACGGGTATGTCATATTCTTTTTGATTAATAAATATTTTCGACGAAAATAGCAATCATTGGAATCTGCAGATTTTTCCCAAAAAGTCTCCAGGTTTTTAATTGCATTTTTATAAAAATCCGGTGTCAGTAAATTCCATAACGTTCGTTATTTTCCTTTCAGATAAAAAGTAGATTGTTTGTCATTTAATACGGATTGCTGCTACCCAATATTGGTAGATATTGGTAGATAAAGCAAGAACTCTTTCACGGTGTGTATACTATAGATAATGAAATACTCGTTGCAATTATCAAGAAATACGTAAACAAGAAAAATAGCAAATCATTGCCCATTGGCCTCCGGCGTTACGCACACGTTAAGCATGTGCAAAAAACCTGAGTTGCGTAATATAAACGGTCGTCCGATGTCATTGCTCGTCACGCTGCATGAACGTGCTATCATGAACGCTTACTAATTATTCTTGGTAATAATCGATTATCACACATGTTCGATAATGCGAGAAATATCGTATCGCCACTCCAACATGGAAACACAGATAGACCAACTGATATATTGTTTCAGAGAAGATTCCCATTAATGTTCTAATATGACTTTTACATTTGACGTAATTTCCAAGAAAAAATACACGCTATAGTGATTTGCAAATTTCACGGTTCACCTTGTCATAAAATATCGAAGAAGTTCTCGTAGCTTGTCAAAAAATTAATTATTCGATCTGAAATTTTTACATAATTTTCGAAGAAGAATTTACAACGAGTATTACTGTGTTTTACGGTCCCGTGTTTTCTGCTTTTCTTCTATTTCCGACATAATTTGCAATTAAAATCAGTTCCACCGTTCGCCTGCTCAAAAAGGACAAGGATCGAAGGTGTAGTATATTATCCGAAAATTAATTTTTCGAGCTGAACATTTTTGTACATGTTCCTCGAAACACTGTGTGAACGTATAAAATTCGCTATGAAAAATTCCTGTGGCGTCAGTTGCGAGTGAATGCCCAGGCATTCCCCTTTAATAATTGCATAATGATCATCGCGCGGGGGTGAGATCGTGTGGCAAAGAGAGAGAGAGAGAGAGAGAGAGAGAGAGAGAGAGAGAGAGAGAGGTTGTTGGAAGTTATGAGACGTTTTCCTGCAATTTGTAGGTCGGCCACGTTGCAATCGATTCCGCAAGTCCGACTAGGCGACCGCCTAAGCTACCGACTCCCAAATTGTCGCCGAAGAAGGTCGGAGTGCACGAGGGGCCAACAGAAGGGGCAGGATGAAGTCTTCTTCCCGGGCAGGTTTAACGGTGATTTATGTTGCCAGCAGAGTCGTTAGCGAGTTGCCTAATTAAAGTCATTTCGCTCGACGGAGGCCAGAAACCTGCAAAACTACCTGGCCCGAGGAATTCCCGTGGTCCTGCCGCCTTATCCTTGGCCAAACAGCCAAACAACCGAGTCCAAAGCTTCGCCGAAAGAACGTCTTTGTCGCAACGAGGCTGGCGGAGCATTCAGAACATGCCCGGTGAATCATGCCCCGAAGAACAACCTCGCCCCTCAACCTACTTTCGACAATGAAGCGATCATTATCTCCTTAAGGACCCGGTCAATCAACTTGATGACCGTTGCCTTCTAATGCGCCCTAGACACGAGAAACTCCCGGCCGTTATAATGATCGAGGCTATAATCATTCAACGAATATTTCGTCGGCACTCGAAAATGCCGAAACGCGAGTTATTAATCTGTAAATCGCAAAAACATGAAATTATTTTGTCATCGTTTCTTCACCGTGTCGTTACAGTGATTTCTCTGTATATGTCGCCAAGGTCTACGCGATAATCGTCGCGGAATTATCCCCACTACCGCGGGGTATACCCACCAAGCTCGAGAGACCTTGGACGCCGAGGAGTGTAAACATAACACTGCTCTGATATGTGTCCTATACGATATATGACACTGGCAAGACCCGTGTCGTTGACATATATCGAGAATACAAGTTCTACAATTCTTATAGAATGTCTTATAGCAAATACAACATTAATTTCATAACTATTTTACTGTACAAGTAGTAACATCGATCGCTCCCTTCGCGAGGCATTTATTCGAATACGGTCCATCGGTGGCCATTGTTATCTCAATTTATACAGTCCACACAACGATTTTTCTTCCCTCGTTCTCTGTTTTCTCTCTCTTTGAATATTCTGTTTTTTTTTTGCACGATCGTTCGGAATTCGGTTACAAAACCCTCGGCGATAATTTGAGTTCGACGGGCATGTTAAGTGGTAATTACTCCCTCTCCGGCTGATTTAACAATCGGCGAATAATGTGCTATCCGATGATCGAAACCGGACATGTTGCAGTATCAACATCCACCGCGATATCATTTCGAAGCATCGAAAGCTCCTCGACTATGCAAAGCCGCTTTGAATGTTTCTAAACTATTTGACGCCCTCGCCGCCTCTGCGCTACAGCAAATACCAGGAGGGGAAGGGTGGGGAGGGGAGGGGAAGGAGGGGGCGTATTCGAAGCCCGTTTCGGCCTCGGAATCCGCTTTCGATATTTCCCAACGATTTTCGACGGTTCCCCGGCCTCGATCAATTTCAATCGCAATAGTAGAATTTCAATTTCGATTTCGAGCACCCGGGGATCCGTTCTTCTCTGTGCCCTTTTATCCCCGCCGACCAGCGATACCAATATGACGATATTAAGCGTTTCGTTACGAAACATTATTCGACGGAATGCTCCAGAGAAGATTCCCGAGGAACCCGTGCACAAATCAAGTTTGACAACGTCGAGAATTCGCCCCGGAAACCGCGAGACGAGCAGGAGGAAACGTTGCAAGATGAAACGGCAGAAACATTGTTTTTCAACAATCAATGCAACAACTTTGATCGCACGGTCAAGGACTTCACAAGTGATCATATTAACCGCTGCTCCGAAGAGAACTCTTTGCTAGCGGGACGTAGTCACTCGAATACAGGAATTTAGTGGCAAAACTCGATTGTTCTTAATCATTCCTTGTGAAACTTTGACCAAAATATTCGTGACATTTTTCTGATTGAAACGACACCAAACACGATACAGTTTGGATCACGTTTAATCGTTTAATCCGTGATAGAGTGGAACCTCGATTATCCGAACTGTAATAATAGAACAGCTACAATGCCAGGTTAAATATATAGGTTAAATAGACACAAAGTGTATCGTGTTTGGCCTCGTTTTAATCAGAAAAACGTGACAAATAAATTCGCAAAAGTGAAGAAATGATTGACAAGAAACAAGATTCCTCACAATTTTGGAAAATAACATTGATCAAGTGTCATTTACTAGTACGTACATTTCGTAAAATATACGTACAGATAAGCAACAACTGATATTATTTGACTAATATTATTAATAGTATTTTTGAGTGGATTCCCCCAATAAAAATAACGTAAATAACAATGCCAACAGAACAGGAGTAAACACATTCTGAGAGTCACAGAGCAAGACGGAAATACAATATCTATTGACGAAGGAAGTAATTTATAGATTTGGTTTGCATAAACGAGCTCCACGGTTGCTCGTGCTGCGTATTAAATATACCTTCTTCCATCAATACAGATCACGGATGAATCACTGTTTAGCGCGGTCAACAAGAATGACTGGTTATGCAATAGACGAGCCTCGCTTGATAACGAGTACGTTAAACAGGCCGCAATCTATTTTGGTTCTAAAGCGAAAATTAATTTTCTTAAGGCCGCGTTGAGAGAGGAATTACAGGAATTAAGAATTCTCATTAAAATGCAACTCGGCGAAAAATCTCTTTCCATTTACGTTTTCCATTACCCAAGTCAAGGTGGAGGTTTCTTGTATAGGCATAGTCGTGAAAAAAGATGGTACAGAGAGAACTCTCATTATCGTTGTATAATCAACCGAGAAGTTACATGCTGCGGGGAAAAAGAATCGATAATCGCACAATATGTAATGTAGTTCCATTGATGATACACAGAATGAACCGCGCGCGGAACGTGATCGACTTTCGTTTCCTTTTGTTAGCGAGATAATTAAAATTTCTTTGTTCTCGCTCGAATCAAAGCTTCAAAATGATTACACTTAATTTGTAAACTAATTGTAGGTTCGTCAATAAGAATGTGACCTTGGAAAGTTAGATATATGATTTTTCATAAGCTTCTTAAGAATTTAACTGTCATGGACACGTGTCTTTAATCGTAAATCGGTTTGCGATAAAAATATCCACTTCCTTCGATAACAAAACGTCGATTCGTCGTGATCGACTTATGCGTGACATCATAGTTGAAAGAAATTAATTATTTGGAACAGCTATAACTTGAAAATGGATTAATATACAATTGAGTAATCGAATAAGATTATTATCAGATAATTATGGTTAGTGATCGTATTCTAAAAAATGATCGGTGCAAGTGATTTAATCAGTGGTCACTGCTACAATTAAACGCTTTTGCCGAGTAATGTATTTTCTGAAAAATTGTAATTGGAAAGATACAATCCAAAATTTCTGTAACTGGCTGATAAAGAAACTGTGTTACTGATATTAGACTCTTGACTAAAGGTCACCGAATTAGTCACCGACTTTCTCATTGAGTAAAAATACTGATGATGACATAGTTCTAATTGTAATTACATATATAAAACAATTTCGTATTGTATTTTCGTGCAAACTGGACTTATGGAGGAGGAATGTGAATGTCGGCCAAGGCAGGCGGAGTATGAAAACCCAGATCCTCTTAGCAACCTGACCTAACCTAGCCAAGATACCTCGGTCCCTTTCATTTCGAGGACATCTCCCGACGCAAGAAACAGTACCACCAACAAGCCACCTCTACTCACTCAGTATGTCGAACTGATTAAGCCATTTCTTCACAAGGACATTGTTAGGTTTCTGGGGCAAGTCATCGGTCTCCCACTTCCAGATCACTTTCCTGGGTAAAGAAGCGAGCACGTTCAACAGAACAGTCAATTTATCCTCGGGAATGGTGGCCGCTTTGATCACCGAGCCGAGATTGAAGTACAATACACCTTCGTGCGCCTCATCAAGGAACTTCTTAATGTCCTTGGGCAGGGGTTTGTTTTTCTCTGGAATCTGAAGGCCACCGACCTCCACGACGTTCGGAGGGTACGGTTGAGGACCGTGAAGACTGAAATGCGTGTTGACCAGCATCAACGAAGCGTTGCTGATCATCTCCTTCAGATTAGTCACACCAGGACCGTAGTACTTCTCTATCAAGCTCTGATCGGACCAGAGAAACGTAGTGCTAGCTGATACAGTCATCAGCAAATCGGCGACCACATTCCACATTCTCTGCCCGAAGTTCATCGGCCTCGGTGACCGCGAGAACATGGACGGCGTGTAGCTGGCCTCGAAAGAGAAGCCTAAATCAGTGTGTACCCACGGCATCAGCTGATGCGTGGACACCTCGATGAACGGAGCGTCTTGCTTATGAAACAGAGAGAAGAAGCAATGCGTGTTGAAGCTCTCCGTGATCACCAGGTCGAACTTCTCGTCAGCTGCAATGAACTCCTTCACGCGAGGATTGGTCAATACGGTTTTGCAGCCCTGCTGCGCCATGTCTTTTATCATGAAGATGTTGTGAAAGATTCCATAGTTCGAGTGAGTGAAGTTTCGCAGGTTGACGACGTTGACGAACAACTTTTGCTTCTCCGTGACCAGGCTGATGTCCTTGTAGTTCGACAGAGGCTCCTCGGCCTTGGCTATCTCGGTTCTAGGGAAATAGGAGATCACCGTCAGCTCATGGCCGCGGCGCGCCAACTCTTCCAGCAGAGGTTTGAACACGACGAAGTGGCTTCTCCCCGGGTGACCGAACACCCCGAGGATCTTCAGCTTCCGTTCCGGTTCGTCCACTTTGGCCGAGCAGCACGCGAGAAGCACCAGAGTGCACAGGAGGACCCATCGGGGTCGTGAAACAGTCATTATGGACGCTGAGGAACCTGGTCGACGCGAGGCAACCGAAGTTCTGACTGGCGACGATATTCGAGAGTCGAGTATTAATTACTCATTTTCATGAGAATCTCGATTTGGAGGGGATCCGGATTTTACGGGCCACGAAATCTCTCGTGATTGGAGGAGACGTCCGACGGTCTGGAACATGTAGGGTTATCTCAGGTACTTGTGGATGGATATCGGGTGTACCTGGGATAGATTGATCAGTGATATCGCACACCGTGGATTAAGTGCGTCTGACATGACGCAATGGTTAGCAGCCGTAATCAACAAACGACAATGAACCTCCCAAACCTGATCGCGTTGGTAAAGTCGAAACCTGACCATGCTGGAACTTTCTCTCGTCATGGTATAATAAATATGCAATCACGAAAGATCTCTATCCACTGATTGTACTGGAAAATTTGGGGTTAAACTTCACCTTAGCGGCCCAGAAATTTTCAACTTTTTAATGTACAATTCTAGGCGAGAAAATGCCAAAATCCTATCCACTCGTCGCACTGTACTAGAAAAAGGGTTAAACTTCACCTTAGGAGCCCAGAAATGTTTAACTCTTTTCAATATAATCCTGTATATGTTAACAAGAAAATGCCAAAAATCGAAGTTTTATGGCGAGGAATCCACCGATTCAAAAGTAATTCGTGATTACAGTGGAAAAAAAAATAAATTTGAATGTTCTAATTTTAATGATATCAGTAATCTTCTGAAGAATTCTCGGTGAATCTCCAGGAAAAGGTCTAGAATCTCTTTTGTATTGTATGACAGTTATGTTGTCTGCTTCTAGGCGATACTTCTGCACACATATTTTTAGCTGTTGGCTGTTGGCAACTATCAATAAAAAGTCAGAACGCTTACAATTGCCTGAATAGCCTCAGTGATTTGACTCAAGGCTGGCGGCTTCTTTATTAATTAAAAAAAAATGGAACTCTGTGATCTGTCAACGCGTCGCCATTGTCGGAGGACTGTAAATTAGAAAAGTTATTTTTATTCCAAACTTCTATCTGCGGTTCCTGTTACGTTCAAGTGATAAAACTACTACAGTTTTTTAAATGTTGACTTGATAAGTGTAGGGAAGCCAGCAAAGGATGTTCCGGACGCGCAGCACGAATTGGAAAACAATCGATACTCTTGTTTTCGAGAAAACCGTCACGGAAGTTCGAGCAAAGTCGGTTTCGAAGAAAAGTCATTTAAAGTCTTTCGCACTTCTGCGTCGAGCACGAGTTCGAGACAATTCAATCTCTCATTGCCCTAACAATTTATACAATTTTTAAAGTGGCGTGGCAGCCACTTAAAATATCACTTCTCCGATCGACGAGCGAGTGCGGTTCAAAGGCGACACTGATATACACGTTATCTATTTACCAAGAATTCATGCTTAACAGGCAATGGAACAAGGTCGACCAAGTTTAACACATTTTTCTGTTAATTATACCTGTCGGGCTAGAAACTACAAAAATACTCAGACTCTGACGCATGCCTTACCTTTACGTCAATCATCAAAATTAGGAGTTATGCAATAATGAATATGCAGCAAAATTCATGGTTAGACTTCACCGTGGCAAACCCAGAAATTTCTAACTCTCTACTGTATAATCCGAGACAAGAAAATGCCAACAGTTTTGCATCAAAATATTTTATATTAAGATCTCCATACACTCGTCGCATTGTACTACAAAATTTAGGGTCAAACTTCACCTTAGCAGCCTAGAAATTTTTAAGCTTTTCTCAAATGATCCTGCGTATATTAACACGGAAATGCGAAAAATCGAAATTTTACGGCGAGGAATTCACCGGTTCAAAAGTTACGCGTGTTTAAAGTGGAACGAAAATTGACAAATAAATTTGAATTCGCTGAGTTGAATGATATCAATAATCTTCTGAAGAATTCTCGGGGAATCTTCAGGGAAAAAGGACTGGAATCTCTTCTCTTGAGAAATGCATGTAGAATCCTCAAATTTCTCTACTCACTCAGTATGTCGAACTGATTAAGCCATTTCTTCACAAGGACATTCTTAGGTTTCACGGGCAGATCATCGGTCTCCCACTTCCAGATCACCTTCCTGGGGAAAGAGGCGAGCACGTTCAACACAATAGTCAATTTTTCCTTGGGCATGCTGGCGGTTTTCACCATCGAGCCGAGATTGAAGTACAATACACCTTCGGGAGCGTCATCGAGGAACTTCTTAATGTCCTGGGGCAGGGGATTGATTTTCTGTGGGATATGAAGGCCACCGACCTCCACGACGTTCGGCGGAAACGGGTGTGGACCATGAAGAGTGTAATGCGTATTCACCAGTACCAACGACGCGTTCCCAGCCATCTCGTTCAGATCGGGAGTATCAGGACCGTAGTACTTCTTCATGAATCTCTGATCACGCCAGCGATAGACAGTTGTGCCTAAAACAGCCGAGAGCACATCGAAGAACACATTGTGCATTCTGTCCGCAAAGTTCATAGGCCTCGACGTTACACATAGAATGCACGGCTTGTAGCCAGCTTCGGAAGAGAAGCCCAGGTTATGGAACATCCAAGGCATGGGTTGATGCGTGGTCACTTCTATGAAAGGTACGCCTTGCTGATGGAACAAGGCGAAGAAACAATTCGTGTAAAAAGCCTCCGTGATCACCAGGTCGAATTTTTCCTCGGCTGCGATAAACTCCTTAACTCGAGGATTTGGCAAAGCAACTTCGCAAGTTTGGTAAGACATAGAGTTCAACAACAATAGGTCCCCGAAGGACTTGTATCTCGGGCTGTAGATTGCGTGCAGGTCGATCCTGTTTATGGCGGTGTGCGATTTGTCGCCGACCAGACTGATGTCCTTGTAGTTCGGCATCGGCTCCACGGCCTTGGCTTTTTCCGTTCTAGGGAAATAGGAGATCACCGTCAGGTCGTGACCGCGACGCCCTAACTCTTCCAGCAGAGGCTCGAACACGACGAAATGGCTTCTCCCCGGGTGACCGAACACCCCGAGGATCTTCAGCTTCCTCTCGGGCTCGGTCACGTCGGCCGAGCAGCACGCGAGTAGCACAAGCGTGCACAGGAGGACCCAACATGATCGTGAAACCGACATAATGATCGGTGAGGAACTTGCTCGATGCGATGCGTACAGAGGATCTAACGAACACCGATCCAGGAGCAGCGTATAAATTGACTTCTTTGCTCATCGATAAGTCACAGTACACAAGAAAACCGATACATAACGAGTATTGTTTGCATAAATACGACACTATCATTTCCAGTAAATTTAACTAGCTCCGCAACGATAAGAAATATAACAATTAGACAAAATATGATTCCACCAGGAAAAATGATTCACGTTTATTTAACTATTCGTGCGGTGCCTGAAAAAGTAGAAACACACACGTGCCTTGTCGCTACGTCAGTCCTAAAGATTAGGCGAACATTCATCGATATGGATGACCAAAGGCTTATGAACCGAGGGTGAATGACCGCCAAGGCAGTCAAAGTATGAGAACCTAGAAGTCTCTTAATACCTGACCTAAACTAGCCTAGATACCTCGGCCTTGGTCTCTTTCATTCGACAAGCACATTTCCACGGAAAGACGTTACCAACAACAAGGACAGCTTTACTCACTCAGTATGTCGAATTGAGGAAGCCACTTCTTCGCAAGGACATTGCTAGGTTTCTTGGGCAGATCCTCGGTCTCCCACTTCAAGATCACTTTCCTTGGTAAAGAAGCGAACACGTTCAACAGAACAGTCAATTTATCCTCGGGAATGGTGGATGTCTTCACCATCGAGCCGAAGTTGAAGTACAACACACCTTCGTGGGCCTCGTCAAGGAACGTCTTAATGTCTTGGGGTAGGGGATTGATTTTCGGTGAAATATGAAGCCCACCGACCTCCACGACGTTCGGAGGGTACGGTTGAGGACCGTGAAGACTGAAATGCGTGTTGACCAGCATCAAAGAAATGTTACTGCTCATCTCCTTCAGTTTAGGAACTCCACCACTGTAGTACTTCTCTATTAAGTTCTGATCGATCCAGTAAAACACAGTTTTAACTACTACAGTCGTGAATACATCGGCGAACACATTCCACATTCTCTGCCAGAAGTTCATCGGCCTCGGCGACATCGAGAACATGGACGGCTTGTAGCTGGCCTCGGAGGAGAAGCCTAGATCGGCGTATACCCACGGCATCAGCTGAAGCGTCGATATTTCGATGAAAGGCACCTCTTGCTGGTGGAACAGAGCGAAGAAGCAACGCGTGTTGAAGCTCTCCGTGATCACCAGATCGAACTTTTCCCCGGCTGCGATAAACTCTTTAATACGAGGATTTTTCAAACCTGCATCGCAAGCCAGCTGCACCAACTGGCTCATCCAGAGCATGTTCACGATGAGTCTGTAGTGCGAGTGGCTGATGACGTGCAGGTCGACGATGTTCACGAACATGTTTAGCTCCTCCGTGACCAGGCTGATGTCCTTGTAGTTCGGCAGAGGCTCCTCGGCCTTGGCTTTCTCGGTTCTAGGGAAATAGGAGATCACCGTCAGCTCATGGCCGCGGCGCCCTAACTCTTCCAGCAGAGGCTTGAACACGTCGAAGTGACTTTTCCCCGGGTGACCGAACACTCCGAGGATCTTCAGCTTCCGTTCGGGCTCGTTCACGTTGGCCGAGCAGCACGCGAGAAGCACGAGACTGCACAGGATGAGCCATCGAGATCGTGAAACGATCATGATACGTCCTATCTACGTAACAATGACAATTTTGGAGCGATCCACTCATGCACCGGCAACGGTAGGACATACTGTGCGGGCAAAGAACCCTGCATATTTTTTAAACTATTAATTTCGTGCTGGAAACTATAAAGACAATCTAACACACGACGTGGCTTTACGTCAATCCTAAAGATTAGGCGAACGACACTGAAGCTTCGTAAAACCGAACAACTTCTAAGCAATATCATCGAAACTTCGGCTTCCTCGATGATCATTCACAGAAAAATTGGTCGCAATACTGCGACGTCTCTATCCACTCATCGGACTACCTCAAAAATACACGCTGACACATGCCTTGTCGGTGAGTCAATCCTACATTAGATTAGGCTAGCGATATAGAAGCTTTGAAAAACTGAAAAACTTCTATAATCAAAAAATTGGTTACAATAATTTGTCCATTCATCGGAATACGTCAGAAATAAAATTTAAAAAATCAATGGGGATCTAAATCAATTCGAGCATCACCAACTGTACAGTAACAAAAAATTTCACCTTCCAAGGATTAATATAATGTAACTGTTACATGACCCATGTTGCAAAATAGCTCACATAACCCTTAAATAATGTCGAAATTCGTCTTGGATCGACACAGAAGAAAGTACCTATTAGCAGTGGGAACAATACACCGCGGTAATTAGAAAATTTTTGCTCGACCACCGCCGGACCAATACGTCTTATGAACCGGGGGTGAATGACCGCCAAGGCAGTCAAAGTATAAAAGGCCAGAAGCCTCTTAATACCTGACCTAACCTAGCCTAGATACCTTGGCCTCGGTCTCTCTCATTCGACAAGCACATTTCCACGGAAAGACGTAACCAACAACAAGGACACCTTTACTCACTCAGTATGTCGAATTGAGGAAGCCACTTCTTCACAAGGACATTTTTAGGTTTCATGGGCAGATCCTCGGTCTCCCACTTCCAGATCACTTTCCTTGGTAAAGAAGCGAGCACGTTCAACAGAACAGTCAATTTATCCTCGGGAATGGTGGATGTCTTCACCATCGAGCCGAAATTGAAGTACAACACACCTTCGTGGGCCTCGTCAAGGAACTTCTTAATGTCCTGGGGTAGGGGATTGATTTTCGGTGAAATATGGAGGCCACCGACCTCCACGACGTTCGGAGGGTACGGTTGAGGACCGTGAAGACTGAAATGCGTGTTGACCAGCATCAACGAACCGTTGCTGCTCATCTCCTTCAGATTAGGTACACCAGAACCGTAGTACTTCTCCATTACGCTTTGATCGCGCCAGCGGTACACAGTTTTAGCTACCACAGTGGCGAACACATCGGCGAACACGTTCCACATTCTCTGCCATAAGTTCATCGGCATCGGCGACATCGAGAACATGGACGGCTTGTAGCTGGCCTCGGAAGAAAAGCCTAGATCGGCGTATACCCACGGCATCAGCTGATGCGTGGACATCTCGATGAAAGGCACGTCTTGCTGATGGAACAGAGCGAAGAAGCAACGGGTGTTGAAACTCTCTGTGATCACCAGGTCGAACTTTTCCCCAGCGGCGAGAAACTCCTTCACGCGAGGATTCTTCAAGCCTGCGTCGCAAGCCAGCTGGGCCATGTAGTTCAGCCCGAAGATGTTCGCGAAGAGTGCGTAACGCGGGTGGGTGACGTTGTGCAGGTCGACGACGTTTATGAACACTCCCTGGTCTTTCGTGATCAGGCTGATGTCCTTGTAGTTCGGCAGAGGCTCCGCGGCCTTGGCCTTCTCGGTTCTAGGGAAATAGGAGATCACCGTCAGCTCATGGCCGCGGCGCGCCAACTCTTCCAGCAGAGGCTTGAACACGTCGAAGTGACTTTTACCAAGGTGACCGAACACTCCGAGAATCTTCAGCTTCCGTTCGGGCTCGTCCACGTGGGCCGAGCAGCACGCGAGAAGCGCGAGGGTGCACAGGAGGACCCATTTCGCTCGTGAAACCGACATGATGGACGGTGAGGAACTGACTCGACGCGAC
Source organism: Halictus quadricinctus (assembly GCA_028454245.1). Taxonomy (NCBI): domain Eukaryota; kingdom Metazoa; phylum Arthropoda; class Insecta; order Hymenoptera; family Halictidae; genus Halictus; species Halictus quadricinctus. The sequence goes on from CM052124.1 coordinate 974,599, forward strand.
CTAGCCGGATCTCTGGCGGACACTGATGCAACAACCGAGTAGCAATTGACTCATTCGCGCTCCGATACGCGACAACGTCTATAGTGACCAGCGTACGACTTTTGGGAGTGATCCAGACTCTCGGCCACGCACGACAACTATTTCGTGCCAGCACCGATGACTTGTGGATTCGGATGCTTCGAGATCCCCCAATCACAGGGCGCAAGAATTCGTTCGCTATTATGGGCGACATACGTAAACGTCTGTAACACGTGGAGCGGTATCTGGTACGTGTGGATGGCTATCAGATACCTAGAATAAAGAAGAAAGATAATACTGATAGCGTCCAGCAAAGAGAGACGGGATACCGTGGTTGATGCGCAGCCTGCTATTACGCAATGGTCAGTAGGAGTAATCAACGAACGACAAACGATCCATTTACTATTCTCGTCTCGTAAATTAAGAAGTCCGTTGAGACACGTCCCGAATTCCCGTTGGTCAAGCCGAATTCTGACGGCATCGAAGACACTTCCGATGTGGTAACACACAGGCAGAGAAAGTTATAAGACACTCCGAGAATTATTAGAATAATAGCTTCACAGGTTCGCTACCATCATTTCTTCTGATAACAGAATTCTATTAAATTATTCTCTTAAATGGGTCAAGCGTGAATATTATCGTAGAAATATGAGAAATTTATGGAATACAATACTGTGTAAAGTGTACGTAAATAATATGTAAAGTGCATTAGAAAAATTGAAAACAAAGTTCGTACAAAATGTGAACAGAGCTGGAAGTAATTATACATAAACGAAACATTGTTTAGTAAAAACAAGAGTCAACTAATTTTGGCCTAAAACTATTATTATTTTTCTTCCTCGATGCGTTTTGGAGAATATTATGGAATTTTTTGGGGAAACTAAGCTAATTTTTTATGAAACTTCGACGACTTATTTACATACATTTCGATTATGTAAAGAATTTTTCCGTACATTTTTATCGTTAAAACTGCAGTAATTATTTCTTAGAATATTCGAAAAATATTTTTATTCTGTATTTGCTTTTCAAATTGGGGTAACCTTAAAAAAATTATAATCGCTTCGCATATAACAGTTGCCGACATACTAATTGAAAATCATTCCGTTTTTTAGATCTCAAGTTACTTCGGTAGGAATTGTCGTGCAACTTTGCAAACCCATGACTAGTTTTTCTACTCAGAATTATTGTAATTTAAATAGTAGCAATTTTAAATGTGTACTGGACATGAGATAAGAGTATTTAAATAAATGTGCACCATTTCACAAAGACAGGTTTCTTAGTTTCCTTCAAAAAAATTCTAAAATAATTTCGTCCGTTAAAAAAAGAATTCTTAGACAACTATATCTTCAAAACAAGATACCGTGGGGGAATACCCCTTTAAGACATCTAAACAGACCACCATTTTGAACAGCTAATTTCAGATACTCTTATCAATATTATACGTTTGTAATCAACCGAGTGATAAGCCTACTTCACTATAATCACGGATGAATAAGCTACTGTATACAATTGTTAAACCAACTACGGTCGAGAATTAAATATCTACGATCATTCAAAAATTGTTTCGCTTCTCAGATCGACGAGCATATGTTGTTTAGTAGCACCGCTGGTATAAAAAAGATCTATTTATAAAGAGACCATTCGTGACAGTCACTGCTACAGGTCAGATAAAAATACATTCTTAGAACTATTCTTATCTGCACCAGATAATGTAAAAACACTCTGACACATGCCTTATCGGTAAGTAAATCCTACAGATTAGGCGAGCGATATAAACTTTGAAATAAGCTTTGAAAAATAAATATAAATATAAGCTTTGAAAAATTGAAAAACTTCTATGATCAAAAATTACAATAATTTATCCATTCATCGTAGTACGTCAAAAATACAATTAAAAAAATAAATGAGAATTTAAATCAATTCAAGCATCACCAACTGTACAGTAACAAAAAATGTCCCCTCCTAAGGATTAATATAATCTAAATATTATATGCTCCATGTTGCAAAATAGTCCACTTGACCCGTAAATAATGTCAAAATTCGTCTAGAATCGATACAGAAAAAGAAACCTCGGTGGAATTTTTATAAAAATTTATAAAGTCCGTAAATACGCTTCCTAATGATTTGTTGTTGCGAAATATACTGTTAAATACCTCATTTGACCCGAAAATAACGTCAAAATTCTTCTAGCATCAATGCAGAAAAAGTTAAACAATATAACAAATTTGAAGATATCACTCCGCCCCATTGCACATTCATCTGTCCATTGATTTATAAACCGGGGGTCAATGTCTGGCAAAGCAGTCAAAGTATGAAAACGCAGAAGCATCTTAATAGACTGACCTAACCTAGCCTAGATACCTCCGCCTCGGTCTCATTCATTTCATGGGCACATTACCGCGCGAAAACGTTACCAACAACACGGACAGCTTTACTCACTCAGTATGTCGAACTGAGGAAGCCACTTCTTCACAAGGACATTGTCGAGTTTCATGGGTAGCTCGTCGGTCTCCCACTTCAAGATCGCTTTCCTGGTAAAAGAGGCGAGCACGTTCAACATAACAGTCAATTTATCCTCGGGCATGGTGGCTGTCTTGATCATCGAGCCGAGATTGAAGTACAACACACCTTCGCGAGCCTCGTCAAGGAACTTCTGAATATCCTCGGGCAGGGGATTGTTTTTCTCTGGAATATGCATTCCGCCGACCTCCACGACGTTCGGAGGGTACGGTTGAGGACCATGAAGACTGAAATGCGTGTTGACCAGCATCAACGCGGCGTTTCTGCTTCTCTCCGTCAAATCCGGGATACCAGGCCCGAAGATCTTCTCCGCGGTACTCTGATCACGCCATCGATACAGCGTGTCAGCGGCCTTGGTGAAAAGCCATACAGTGAACACGTTCCACATTCTATCTAGAAAACCAATCGGCTTTGAGACGCGGGCGAACATGGCAGGCTTGTACGATGCCTCGTGAGAGATGCCCAGCTTCTCGTAGACCCAAGGCATCAGCTGATGAGTGGACATCTCGATGAACGGCGCGTCGAGCCAGTGGAACAAGGCGAAGAAACAATAGGTGTTGAAACTTTCCGTGATCACAAGGTCGAATTCTTCTTGGGACGCGACGAAGTCCTTCGCGAAGGGATTACTCAAACCGGTTTCGCATGCTTGCGCGGCGAGCCTGTTCATCCGAAATACTGTTTTGAACAGCCGCCGGTACGAGTAGTCCACGGATCGCAGGTCGATCACGTTAACGAGCACGCTCGATCCTTCGGTGAACAGACTGATGTCCTTGTAATTCGGCAGGGGCTCCGCGGCAACGTCCGCCTTCGTTCTCGGAAAGTATGAGATCACCGTCAGATTATGTCCCCGGCGCGCCAACTCTCGGAGCAGCGGCTTGAAAACGTCGAAGTGACTTTTCCCGGAGTGACCGAAAACCCCGAGGATCCGCAGCTTTTGCCCGGGATCGGCCACGCTGATGGCCGCCGTACACCACGCCAGCATCAACAGGCAGCACAGCAGAGACCGTCGCGCCTCGGACACCGCCATAATGTCTCCGGAGAGAGGTTCGAAATCGTCGAAAACTACCGCGATCGAGTATCCGAGAATACCGCGTCGATCGACATGTTCCAGTTTCTTCGGCAACGGCGGGAGATTAGTTATTGGAACGGATAGAACGGGGCTAATAACGGAACAAGTTCGAGGTTGGCACACGTTTGCACGTTTCGCGAGTTCACGTCACCGCGAACACCGACGCAATGGAAACAGTGTCCCGAAAGCAGGAGCGAAGCCCGGGAAGAACCAAGCCGCTCGACGATCGCTCTTCAAGTGATTCAGTTTGCAGACGTTCCGATTGCCTCGACTTGTGTCATACTTGTTACGCTACCGGGCGAAAATACTGCCGCTGTTAGGTTCTCAAGGATAGACAATCGAGCAGACTCTATGGTCGATGTGCATTCTAACTTCGCGATCTAGCGATCTATACTGGCGTTCCGCTCATCGCCGTGCACCGTTTATGGAGACCCCGTTGGAAATCGTCCAGAGAATATTAAGAGAGGGATTTCTCTCTTCTTTTTCTCTTGCAATTATTTTCGAATGTCTTTCAATCTTCAATCTTGTCTTCCCGAAATGGTGATGTCCGAAACCTCCGCTGCAAGGATTATTACAGACGTTAATATGCGTTAACAGCGTGGCAGCGCGAAATCGTCAGGACAATGGAACGGGAGCTTATTAGGACACAGAAACCGAGCACTTCATACCTTAATCAGAAACTGGACTAGTTCCGTTATGCAACCACCACGTTCCTTTGACTTTGGTCCATTAAATTTGCTCGTCTGGGGTTAGTTAAAGAGCCGTGTTTACCAGACGTTGAACCCCATACAGAGGGGGTGGTGGTTGCGGTAGCACGTGTGCAAGAAACGTTCGGCAAAATGGCAGCGGAAGTTCCTCGTTTTCTTCGCCGTTGCCACAAAGAACTGTTCCCCGGCCGAATAACGAAACAACAAAGGCGCGTTTGTCCGTTAGCCGGTTATTGATGGAAATAGTTGGTGAATTAGTAACACAAGTAGCTTTGTCACACTGCCGCTGCGAACTCGACGCAAAGGCGGCTCGCCGCGCCGACCTAAATGCGCTATCTAAATTTCCTTTTGAACCATGCTTCACCACAGAAACAGTTTGTCAACGCTAAACTCTTAAACTGTCAGAAAAACAATAAACTACGGTTATTATCGTTCGCTAAATGCAAGATATTTCGCAATAATAGTTTATGTAATAATGGTGTAAACAGCAATTACTATTGCGATTTTGATACTTGGAATGTTAAGTTTCTCGTGTGGAGTATTCTCTTGACCTTGTGACATTTTAAGCAGAGTTCATTTCCTGGCTGGGATAGCTGAGATTAACAAATAAATAATATTATTTGGTTTTGTCTATAATCATCCTTTTCCTGTGAAATGTATCGACCGTAGAACAAACTATAATTCCATTACTATAATTCCCAAAGAGGAATCATCGAAGGAAGAACAAATACACGTGTCCTCAGTTCTCGTTTCGAAACCTCGCCCTTTGTATCCATCCTCCCATCTTTAATTCCCCATTTCTCCCACTTTTCTGCTCGCTTTGTTTCTTCGTGGGAGACGCCGGCGCAAAGTAAACACGTTAGGTACAACACGGTCCGTTGAACGTAGTAAATTCACGATTCGCTGAACGGCCTGAAAAACCGCTGGATCGTGATTTCTGTTCTCGCTTGAGCCAATTTTATTTGCATCCGAACTCAAACGCATCGGTGTGTGTGTGCGTGTGCGTGCCTGTGTGTACTGAAAAATAAAAACAAAACTAGAATAAATATTATTTTTACAGAACGGAATGGCTTAAATGGTAAACACGCATCGAATAACAGTAAAATGTCTGTCAACTGACACTGTTTTTTCGTCTGGACTAACGTTTCCGTCGAATTTCACCTTTTTCAGTGCCCTCAACAAGTAGCCTACCTTGACTTTTGTTAACGGCGAATTATCTGCAACAAATAACGCGATATCAGATTAGTAAAGGAAAAATACATTGAACAAAAGAAAAAGAAAAATTGAGGATTCATTTTTATATATTTGCAGTAGGTTTCTAATTTTTCGATTGATCTGTGCAATAATCTTTCGATAGATCTAGAGACTCGATATTTTACTAAAAATAATCCCTTCACGATAATATACTTAACACGTTTTCACTGCAAATTCAAACTCATTTCTAGGTCAAGTGATACGTTCGTCATTGATAGATAAGTCAGTAATGCAACAACAGCAATGATAACAATAAATAAAATGCATATATCACTCGGTGTAAGTTTCTCAATATCGATGCATGTAGCCTGGGAGTGGCGCTTCTGTAAAAATGTATTAACAATGGAGGCTAATTAGAAGTAACTAAAAGAGGCTAATTGTTTCGATAGCGCTTATCAAATCTATTCCCCTCAATCGTGCGTTTTATAATTACTTCGATTTCATTGGTCGTCAATTTAACTAATCAAATTTCTCAGATTCAATCAGGTTTGATTGTGCGTTTAATATTGATACTTATTTTACAAGACAATTTTATCCGTTATATCTTATATAAAGTGAATTATTGAATTTTTACTCTATCTCAAATGAATGGACAGCAAATAATAAAAATTGCCTTGTTTTCATAAAAAAAATAACAAAAATTCTGCGTAACTAAATTGTAATTTAAAATCTAAGTGCTTCGATGTGATCTTGTCAATTTATTCTAATTGTTAAATGTATGTTAAATTGTACATAAAAGCACCTCAAAATAACTTTTACTAAAGTGGACAAAGAATTGTTAATCATACCGCAATTTTTATGAGCGACTGTAGTCACGTTCAACTAATTAAGTGAGTTCATTCAAGGAAAAAAGAAGCTCCGGCATGTGTACTGTTTTGCGGAATTGACGCACACTGTTTTCACTTTGCATAAACATCTGCGGTCTGTTTATCACCCACCTTGGTAATTCTTGACCGCAAAAATGCATTTTACCATTGTAACGTGTAAATGACGACGTCGGTTTAGTGTCCTACATGAAACGGTCATTATTAAAATTAATTTTATGCATATTATTGCTTAAAACTGAAATTTTCAAGAGTCAACAAAATTTTTAAGAGGATACCTCTTTTAGGATTCACACTTTACTTACCGAAAGCTTATCAATATAAAAACCTACACATTATATTTTCAAGTGGAATTCCCAGATGACCCTACTGGGACCTTGTCAGTTAATAATGGAAATTGTCTTTTTCTTTGGAGGACTCATTAAGAAGTCTTTCAGTATAGACTTTGAAAAATTATAAAATATCCGCCGGTAGGTGATGACCTTCAAGTGACCTAAAACTGAAAAACTTAAAATGCTTAACAAAGACTTTACCATTCAAATTATACATAGAAAATTGTTTGCTTCACCAAACAATAGGCATATTTTTGTTAAAATATCCTGGAGGTTACTCAGTATACTGTTCTCGACAACGTATGTCAAGGTCATCGGACATGCTTCCCCTAAAGCAAACACTCACTCTGTTTTTTCCTTTTAACAACAGAAATTTGCATAAAGATCCGCAGTTGCAGCCATAAAATTACCACCTGCCACAAAATTTACTGTCCCAGCTCGCGACGACCGTGTAAAAATCTTCTTCAGAGATTGTACGTTCAGGAAAGCCGGGGGCATTGTTTGTGATAGGCTCTTGGCTTACAATTAGCGAATGTCCGCTGCTGCAACTCCTTATGGACCAGATAGCCTCTGTAGTTGGCAGGATGTTCCAGCCCGCATAGTGCTTTCGGCTCGAGTGTTAACCGGTTTTACGCATTCATTAGCGAGATGTAATTTCGGCCGTTTCGCGCAACGGAAATTATGAGCGCTGCATCACCGTGTATGTATCGTTGACATCTTTCGCATACACCAAAATTTCCCGTTTTCGTTATTCGATGCAAAATCCGAGGGCCTAACTATTCAATTTAACTAATTAACCGAAACTTCACAGAGGGGGAGCAGCGAACATGTTGAAACACTTGCGAACAATTCATTGGCCAATCGCGTTCGCGACTTAGCCGACATATATTTTTCCAGGGGGGTAAAAGAGGAAGAAATTTATGGCGATACCGGGAGCCGTTGCAACGTTCAAGGACAAGATGGAGTAGGTATCGCTGTCGGAGTCCTCCGCCAATCCCTTTCCGTTTGGCAGGCGAATTTACACGAGCCAAGAGTGTCGCAACAAACAACTGTAACAACGAGCAACGAGGAGGAAGTGGATCCGCCGGGTTGCGGAACAGGGTCGAGGCTCGATCTCGCTGTATTTATGAAGTCCCTGGCAGCGAAGAAGCCCGTGGCCATAAATTCCCCGTCGAAATCTCTTAATCCGTAGCACCCATCCCGGGCTCGCCGATAACGAATCCAGCAAATCAAAATAAACGATACCGGGGGGCTCGCGAATATCCGTCTAGGATCGGCCTCGGCTTCGAAATTGATGCCTGGCCGCCCCCCCCCCCACCCCCCTCCTGCCCCTGACCGTTCTCCAAAACGCGATAAACCTCTTTCCCCGCCTCTTCCTCTTGCCCTTGCCTCCCTACCTAACCTCGTCCTGCTAGCCGGTCGTCATTTGCAAGGGTCCAAGAATGGAGAAAATTGCGGCCTCTCGAATGGACCAGCGCAGCCGGAGAGACCTAGCTAATTGGCTCAACTCCATCGAGCCTAGGTCTCCCATTTTTTCCCTTCTTCTTCGTTTTTTCGCCTCAGCCTTCCTCCTCCTCTTCTTCTTCTTCTTCTTCTTTGCCAGCGTCTCTGTGATCTCATCCTTCAAGGCTGAACAGAAAAAGGGGAATCTTACTTTCTGAATGTTGCAATTTTTAGAAGGAACCGAAGAGGAGACATTTTAACTGAAGATATGTCTCGCCTATAATACCATGACCTTCGTGTGGCCTTGAGTACAAAAGATTCGTAAAGGCAATTGATAGAAATGGTGAAAGAACTCTGATAAAAGAATTAGTCTAGAATTAGTTAGGGACATATATCGGCTAGGAGATACTACTCTTTCGTAGAAAAGGAGAGCTAGAGGTCTCGGTTCATGGCCCCTCACGGGGCATAGTTCCCCGGTAGTGGGGATAGTTCTGGGACTTTTATCGCCTAGGCATTTGGGAGATATATGAACACTGTATGTGACTTGTCCATTTTCACAATTATCGGCACATGTGCCGCTACAGTTTTGTCGCGGAGTGTATCTGTGCGAAGCGATCAGTGTTACGTTTGTGGAGCGTAGGTTTGTCGACAGAATGGACAACAATAGAGGCACGCCCCACCGCCATAGTGTTTTTTGTTTCCCCAGAGTACAGGGGCCCCCGGACGGTTCTCGTTATGGCGTGCTTTCGATTCCGGCCGGCCGATCTCCAATTATATTAGGCACTCGGCCGAACGGTTCGGTCAGTGTTTGATAAACAGTAGTTAGCAACGAGTGCTGATCAAATCCGGCGGATCGCGTCTGGCCGATTGCGTTTTTTAAATGAAAAGTCAATAGAAAGCCGGGCATATATCGGCTCAATCGGCCCGTGCATTATGAAGCGACAGCAGACAGGTCATGCGCGCTGGAGAGATCTCATGCGTGCATCGCCGATTACGCGGATACGATCGTTTTGCCGCGCGGCGAAACGCGAGCGGTTCCCACCAAAGCGGAGCGGACACGGAAATACAGCGACTTCGGGGAACGCTATGGCGGCCCGAAACGGAAGCGTTTCGCGGTCATCGAAGGGTCACAGTGCATCGGCCGGCCAAAATCGATCCTTTTCGACCACGCTCGCACCTGTTAGGCACCGTGCAACAGGACCAAAAAGTTGCATCGAGATAGATACCGTTAACAGGTTGATCGTCGTCCGCGCGCACCGATCGAGTTTTCGAAAAAGCGGAACAAAATGTACTGAAGTTCCCGATGTACAATAAAATTTCATTCGCTAATCCTTCTATCAGTGCTCTTTCGCTATTTCCATCAATTGCCTACTGTTTATGAACCCTTTGTACTCAAAGTCATCGAAGGTCATAGTATTATAGCTGATTTGGATACATCTTGACAGCTATCCTGTCGCGACGGTGAAAATACGTGGTTCTATTAAAACAAAAAAATTCCGACAACCTTGCAATATCGAAAAATATAACCCTGAGAAAAATTTTAAAGAAAAATTATGTTTTCGGACGGGAGAACGTTTTGGAGCTCCAAAATAAAATAGTGCACTCTCTCTCTCTTTCTCCCTCTCGGCTCCATTGACTATTTACGGCTTCAATCCGCATAAAAAATTACGCAAGCTTTCCGCGAAACGATCCCAACGAAATAATCGCGCGTAAACGTCTGTTCGCCGACGGCATCAGCGTAATTACACGGTTCGCGTGTTCTCGAGATGATATTAAAAGGCATAATAAAGCCGTGCCGACGTTTATCTATCCCCCTGACCCTCCCACCCTCGCGGGCGTCAAGTCACGACTGTTTCGCGTTTAATAAAAACCCGCGTTTCGCCCGGAATTCCCGTATATATCGCGGGGGTGCGAGCGTGCCAAGATTGTGCGCAATTTTTGCGGGAATGCGTCTTACTGGAATTTCGCGACGTTTCATGCATACGTTATTTCTAATGTCTAATAAAACGCACGACACCGTTGAACCGTGGGCGGTGACTCGCTGGGTGGTTTTGGTGAGTTGCAATTTTTGAAGAAATATCGTCGCGGCTACCGTAATTTGCGTCGATGGGACACATCTGTGCGTCGCGCACACCCGGAATAATAAATTGGACCGCGAGCGCTTCGTGCCAGAAGCGACGCTCCTTCTACGCAGGCACGTCCCATCAGCCTAATCGCTGTTATTGTCCTTCAGAGCGGTTTTAATTGCGATTACCGGGAAGAAACTAGTTCCAGAACTGTAGACAGCGGATATTTTTATACAATTTTCAATTTTTGTAGACAAATTTTGCGCAAGCAGAAATTTGATATAACCTCGGAAAAATAGAGATAACAAAAAAGAAAATTAAATCCACGACCACCGCATATTGTGAAGAAAAATCTTCCGAGTCTAGTAATTTGGCCACCGAATGTAATGATTAGACCTGTAACGTGCAATTTAAAACAGTGAAAAAATTAAAAGAATTTGAGGTCGTCGACGTATTGTTTACGACATTTTATTTCGCAGAACGACCGCCGCGTAGTAACGATTCTGGGACAGCAGTCTGTGCGAACAGCGCTGCACCGAAACGGCCAATTTAATCGGATTAATTGCGCAAACGGTTTCCTAAACATCGGTGTCTTTTTGCAACGTATTACGTATGGAAAAAAAATGCTGCGGTATTGCGGAAAATAATCCACTTCCGACGGACCGACGACGACGCGACGGTTCCGTGTAGCCGGTTAATTTTGCCGGCGCCGGCGGTGTCTATTTATTTAACAAAATTTTTTCTTGTTCGTGCTCGCGTCTCCCGCGGAAAGCTGCAAACTTTAATGTACTTTGAGGGATTCTTCTCCCTTCCGGTGTCTTCCACCTTGGCCACCGTTGGAAATTTCTCCTCCGGTGGAATTACTTCGTGCGACGCGATTTTACCGCGTTTCCCTCGACTGGACCAACCCCCTACCCCTCACCTCGGCCCGCGAGAGTCCATTCAAAAATTTAATCCGTGTCTGCTTTGATCCCGCCACGGAATCGATTGCGTGCTGAATGCCAAACGATTCGGAACGGCGAAGGATGTGGGGATCCTTTAAATCATTCATAGAACTGCCGACCGCTTCTCTTTCTCCAGCTTTTGAGAACCAGCGCGGAAACGTTCCTTGTCCAACTTCCAATTGATAGTCTCAACCTTGCTCGGTGTTAACGCGTACGCGGCCATTCCGCGCGGCGAATCCTCGGCCAACCGAATTTTCCTAATTTAAGAATGCGATTATTAGTCCACGGATTTTATCCATTTAGTTCCCGGGATCTTTAGTAATCGGGACAATTTCAATGAACACTAGCTTTCAGATTTTTCCGTACACACTGATGTCTCTGTATATGTCGCGAAGGCCTGGATGATAATCGTCGCGGAATATGTCCCGTCAGGAGCCGCGGAGCTCGAGAGGCCTTGGACGTCATGGAGAGTAAACATAACACTCCTGGAGGATACATGACGCTGGCAAGACCCGTGTAGTTGACATATATCGAGAGAATTCTGAGAAAAAGATGGCTAAAAATTTGGGTAGACACAGTCTCGTCATTCCCAAAAAATAGTGTAATATAGTATTACAGTGTAACAGTCCTTTCCAGTGATCCGTGAACCGAGTTGAACGCACCCTGAAGCAACGCGAAGAGTGAAAATAAATGAAAATCATGCGAAGGTTAATGCGTGTTATCATTTTGTTTTCCGCCGCTAATTGGTTTCAGAGGGAGGGCCGGGCGAGGCTCGGGTATCGAATATTCCGGAAAAAGCATGGCAGAGACGCGGGGGATATTCCGTCGCGTCCGAAAGTTATTAACGCGAAGTGGCTGCTCGCCGAAGAGTGGATTCCCAGCTGGAACGAGTTCGTCCGCTTTTATGCGTGTCACCCTTTCTTCGGGGGTGGGACGCTCGCGAAGACACTTGCACGGAGGGGCAGTAAAAGAAACGCGGGGGCGGCGAAGAGACGGACGGAAGGGGGTGGAAAACAGTGGAACAGGACGGAGAAGGTCGGTCATAACGGCGAATGGAACAGCAGCATAAAACGTCGCGAGGAAGGCGCGTTGGTCTCCCGCAATTTCCTCGGGATCGACGAACCTACCCCCAGCCGGCTTATTAACTTTTATGAGAGGGAACCAGGGACGAGTGAGAAAAGAACTGACTTTCTCTCTCTCTCTCTCTTTTTCCCTTTCTCTCTCGGCTCCGCAAAAAGGAGAGAAAAAAAAAGAAGCGGCGATGCGCCGTTCGCAGCTCGCGAAAATATTCGAGCCACCCCTCTCGCCGACCGCTGCTTCAACGCGAGAGGGTGGTTTTAATTCTTCGACGCTCGCCGTAATCCATCCCCGTTGTTTGCTCGAGGCTTTCCAAGGGGAAATGTCAATATACTGTCAGCAGATTCTCAAAATAATTACCAGCCACGGTAATTATAATCATAAATAATGGCTCGAATCGAGGAGCTGTTCCAGTTCATACGGATTTATCGTAATGAAGCGACTTGCGACGACTTGTTTCGTCGGAAATGGCATGATGGCTTATGCTATCAGCGATGTCGAGGCTTTTTAACTCTCGTTCGTCACATTTGTTTTTATGCTTCTCGAGAGGTAATCTCTTCTCCGTAATGTTTTATCGTTCGTGAACGATGCAAACTATTTTATTCGAAAAAAGAATGAAGCCCTCTTTTCTAAAAAAAATTCTTGACGAGTAGGAACATGTAAGAAGCCAAATAAAAAGTTCTTTCTTTCCAAAGGTTGAAAATCTAGGCTCGCAAATTTTTCGAAAATGCATTAGTCTCCCCTACCAACATTCGGATACATGGGATAAATTTTGAGTTATGATTTGTTCGGCGTCTCCGCCTCCCCCTAAAATAACCTTGCACGAAGATTCGGTGTATTGCATATCTTTATCATGAAGACAACAGAAGTTATTGCACGGTCAAAAGAGAAAGAGTGGAGCAACGTAGCCGAGGAAAGACGAAGGGAAGAAGAGAGAGAGAAAGTCGGAAGGGAGGCAGAGAAAGGGAGAAGGGAAAACGGGAAAATGGAGAGGGTTGCCGAGAGGTCGGTGAGACGTATGACTCTCGAGGGAAATTTAGGTGCGACCTCCATGTATCACGGAGCCTGCCGTAAGTAGGTACGTAACCGACGTACGTACACCGCATACGTGCACGAGCGCACACGTACGTTTGTGCACGCGCGAAATCGAGCGCAATTCACGCCTAAATTCGACGAGGATCGCGAGCCCGCCGCACAACGCTTCGAACTGGCCGAAACTAAATCCGTTATCATCAATTACAAACAGAACAGTTTTCGCGGCTTTTTAAGTCGTGGAATCTGATTTTGGTATTGCTTCTTTCTAGGACGAAAAACTACCCTTATACAGCCACCCTCGCAGGGGGGACTTCACCCTAAGAAATTAAAACTTTGGAATAATGTCATATAAGTATCGGAATTATTGTTATTGATTTCGACGCATTCATAGTTTCTTTCTATCGTATTGTGTTACACACAACGAACGTCGTTACGTTACTTTTACACGTCAGCACCTGAAGATTCGTCAATTACAGTGTGTACGCTAATCCCGTTAGGTAATAAAAATCCGTGACTCAGACTGTCCATTGTTTCGTCCGTCGTACATTTAATACCTAAGAATACTGTATTGTTTATACGGAAAGTCCTAGACGCTTAAATAACAATTACGTCTCCGATATGTCATTTGACAGTAAAAATAATTTTTTGAAGACAAACGGAATATTCGAACCGTCGGAGATAAGAAATATGTGTGTTCGTATCGTTCCTTCGCATTTTAAATTTACTTATTTGAAATAGTTTGTTGGAAATATTCGTTGTTTGCATGTAATGAGTTCCACATACGCAGTATTATTCTATTTATACGTCCCATTTTAAGTTCCACGTGGCTTTCACCAATTTCGCTTTATTATTCAAGGTAACAAGACGCAACAAACAATATTTTTATGCGAATATCTTCAGTAGGGTAAACCCGCTAAACGATAATAGAAATTAACTAAGGAATTTTTGAAACAAAAAACAATACAATACCGATGAATTAAATTCGATATAAATATTTCATGCTACGTTACAAAATGTTACAAGAATCTACCAGTATTTCCCCGAGAAACGGTAACCCTAGTTAAATAGCTTCAAGATATTTATTTTTGGGAAAGTTGCCTGCCATAGGTGGGGGGCGGAAATAAGGCGCATTTGCTTTAAATGCCTGTGTAACTTCTTGCAACTACAACACAATATTTATTTTGCATCAGTCTACCGATTAGCCTTGACGACAAGTTTGCAGCCCACAAAATAAATAAATCTCTGAACCTGCAACAAAAGTCCGTCTTTCGGATTGACAAAAGCTTGTCCAGAGACTTCAGAGACCCCAGCTGACTTTTAACGCCGTTGATAAGAATCATGCGCGTCCGTCGGCTCCTCGTTCATTCCTATTGACAGAGCGGCGAAAGGAAAACAGCCGGGCGACGTCATTTCCGAACCGAGGTAAAACTTTCGGTGGCTTTGAGCCTTTGACAAACGGTCGCCCGTAATTGGATTCGTTTTATAAAGTTCCAACGAAACGTGGAGCTTTCTGCTATTAATTGGAGATGGTAAGCGGCGCACTGCCACAGCGACGCCGGTGCAGACTCGGGGATCGATGAGGGTGATTAATTTGATTCAATTACAAACCGGCTGCGGATTCAGGGCATCGATTTTATTACCATTTCTCTTGCCATCGGGATCTTCTAGTTCGCGGTCCAAAGAAAACGACCAAAAAAAAAAAAAGAAAGAAAAAACAGGTGCCGGCCAGCGGCTCGCTTTATCGGTCCCAGTTTTCAAGGGGGACACTCTTGGCAGCCTCAAAGTGTACTCTTACACTTCTAGCATTCACGGATCTTTAGATTATTTCGATAAAAAATAGAACCTCAAAGAGGGAACCTGGTTTACCAATTTTAAAAAATAAACTTCTTTGCTTTAGACAATAATAAAGTTTCAAAGAGATACAGCTTGTGAAAGAGTTGACCCAGATGAAGAACTCGGAGATAGATCTCGGAAGAAGCCAACAAAAAATTAGTACATACTTTTTAAAGAATAGTTCCTTGAAAAAGCCATCGTATTTTTACCACCCTAAACGCCAGGCTATCCCCATGAATTAATTGTCTTACGTCACGTGCCAATATCGGTGCCCAAAGGGCTTATGTTTTCCCTGTATTTCGCGAGCACGCCGGAAGACGCAAATTGAACTCCAAAGCAAACAGACCGCGTCTCTAGCTGAACGTAAACAACAATCCTCTAATTGCAACCGAATACGTCTAATGGATACGGACGGGGAAGCAAACGGATGGCACCTTTAATTAATAATTAAACGCCCAGGGAATAGCATCATCCGAGCGAATCGTAGACTTTGATCTAAGATCTACTTACTAGCTACATCGTATGGTACGTTTGAAACATACACACACACACACACACACATACGCTTGCTTGAAAGAGAGAAAACACGAATTTTATTGATGTATATCAATTACCAACTGAACAAGTTATTCTTAGTACGAAAGATTGTTCCTTAATTGTTAAAAAATATTTCTTCGCTAGTACGTTCACCTAGATCTTTCGTTACACCTAGACGGATTAATCGGAATTGAAATTCGTGACCGCTACATGCTTACGACAGAGTTTTAAGAATAGCACACGCTTTGGTTCGACCGTTCGCACCTTCTCGTTTTGCCATAGATAAGAATTCAGTAATCTGACTAGGTCTCCCTCCCTTCGCGAATCACCGGATCGCATTTACTTTCTAGAAAAAACTCTGCTCTTTAGTCGAGCAGATCTGTATTCGCTACTAGTACCCTCGCGAGACTTTGTTTACACTGTAAATAGAATTTAGCTACCGTTCGAACGGATGCCTGCAACGTTCAAGTGTAACAATTGATAACCGCCGCAGGCCGCCCGGAAATGGTAAAAGCACCATACGTCGAACGTTCCTCTAGTCAGATAAACGTTTGCCCAGGACAAGATTGGATCTTTCGCAACACTTTACAAGATTTCCTCGAAATAGATAAACTACCCTCGCTGATTATATATTACTCTACTTACATGGGAACGCGCGAGTGTCAACAATCAATTGGAAAGTTCAACTACGGCTTTAGATCTATGTACATCAATAAAAACTTACTTCCTCTATTACCGCTTGAATGATTAATAATTTCCAGAATGTAAAATGCAACACGGCTATGCAAGACCGGATTTCCGTGAAAGTAAATCGCGTTAGCTGGACTCTCGTTCTAATTAGAAAATTAACCCCTAACACCTAATACTTATGGCAAATATCATTGAAAATCCCAAAGGAGGCAATAACAAAACTTCTCCGTGTTAATGTAAATTAATAGCGTTGCACGATAACTAAATACTAAAACGTTTAAAGCAGTTTAGGTTTGTCCACGTATTGCTTGCCATGGTGAATGATGGTCGCGAACGTACCGCCCACCATGGCACCCCAAAATAGCATGTATAATAAAATCTCAGTGGTGTATCTTGATGGGAGAATTATATGAGCAACCAGCATCGAAGATGCCACAAGAAGCACCAACGGGAAGGTGACATAACGCCAGTTTCTTTCAGTCTCCAAAGGACACTGAACCGATGCGCACTCGCCATCTTGGACTATATAACGGCCCAAGAATAAATCCAAGGAATCCTATAAAACGCATCAAATAAAAATCGTCTTTTTTTTTTAAATAATTACTCTAATTGCCGTAACTACGTACCTGACGGTAACCATCGGTAAAGTTATTCTTGTAATATCTCGTTAATGCGTTTATGCCGTCTTTCATGGCGCCCAATTTAGTGCGTTTACCGGTACGCGTGAAATCTGTCTTCAGTGCACCGGTACCTGAGTACTGAATACTTACCACGTCCGCGTTATCAGCCCAAATCTGCAAGTATTATACGAAAGTTATAAGTTACGACAGAATTAATAGAAGAGTTAATAGAATTAACTTCAATTAACAAATGAAGAAATAACTATGAATAATTTTCGGGTTCTCGCACCCACTGATATTAAGTGAAATTGTCTGAGGAGTATATCATTACCCGTTTGAAATGGTCTTCAACGCTAGGATGGTCTTCGATCCTCCTAAGAATTTCTAATCTTGACAGCGCATCATTGAGGATCCTTCTCGCTATCATGCTTTGAACAACATTGGTTCTATCGAGGCAATCAATACAATTTGTGCGAAAAACGCCATCCTGTGCAGACAACAACGTTCCATCGGACAGGAGGAAGAAGTAACCCATCTGTTCCAATTCAGGAGCCAATCTGTCGAGTAAAAGATTCAAACGGTTCCATCTGAGTCGGCCGCATTCGGCATGAAAATCGAAACCTTCATAGTGCACATTCTGATTGTTAATTCGTTGCACTACGTTCTGATACGCTTTCTCCAGTGGAGCTTCCAGACCATGCTGATCAATCTGTGCGGGAAGTACAATTTAGTCAGCGACGAGTAAAAAAAAGATGCATTGGTTTACAAACTAATGTCTTACCAAATTGATCAAGATTTGTTTTCCATAGTGGAATATTTGAGCTTCTAAATGCCGAGCACAAGCAGTTTGATGATCCTCGTGGGTGCTCAATTGTGGCTTAGGTTTGTACTTTAAGTTTGGTGCCTGATACCAAAACAATGGTATAGAACCGCGCGTTTGTACAAAAGATATGCGATGTCCGTTGTATTCGATCAATTGTTCCGTTTCCACATAGTTAGAAACATTACCCGTAGAATCTATACCACGCGAAAATAATCTTGTTCCTGCACGGTGTACATTTCGTCTAGACACAATGCCCAAATTGAACGATGTACTACCAGTTACGGTGATAGTGTTTAATGACACAACTGTGTAAATGTTAAGAATAGTACAGACGTCATGAAACTATGAAATAAATAAAATGTATGCATTTAAGGATACATCCATGTATAATTGGTAGGCAAAACTTGTACTGCTCCGGTCTTGAAGTTAGATCTTGCATAAGATAAGTGTTCCATACAAACCTGAGGTCTGCTCTATCGTGAAGCGGCATCTATACAATATAAAAACAATGCATTTCCGTTTACCAAACAAGCCTAATCACCTAGTATTAACTGACAGAAGGATAAAAACCTCTAAAAACTCTGGCGGTGTATTATGAAGTCTTTGCATTGTATGACTAAGGTCATATGTATAACTAAAATAGAAGTACGGTGTATTTAAAACAGATTTTATCATTTCTAGATACGTGGAATTGCTTTGTGTTTGCTTTTCACTGAGATGCAGCGAAGACTTTGTATACGGTATAACTTCTGTCGTAACTATTTTATAAATTTGGTGGCCTGCTATGGTACCGATTTCCACAGCCTCTGTAATGATTATAAGATAACGACCAGCTAACAACCTTATAGTTCCTATTATACCCCATATTTTCCTACGACTTGCAGTTGATGGAATTTGACTGGCCGTACCAGCTGGAATAAAAGTGTCAGAATTATAGAATCAAATTAAGATTCCGTAAACGTTAATTCTACGTTAGAACATTGATTACCTTGAGTGTAAATTTGCTGACTCACTCTATCAACTACAAGTAGCACTTTAGTCCCGACAGGTTCTACATAGAACTTCTCAGGTGTTATATATCTGGAAAAGAGAATGTGAGTGACTAGTCAACAAGGCTGTCTATGAAGAAATTGCAATGTTCTTAAAGAATATCTGCGAAGGACACTTACAAATACAATTTATCGTACACGTCTGTGTATAACTTCATGATGCCACTCAAGAATCTTGACAACGTGTTATACAAGAATATAAACTTGCAAAAAACGAAATGCACTGACAGAGAGAGAAACTAAACTACAGTGTCAATAAAAACCGTAGCCTGTACATACGTATGCTGTGGATCACGATGCAAACTTAGCTACGGATAAGTTGTCAAATTGTTGTCAACTAAATATATCGATCGGCATGATCAGAATCTGTCAAAATCGGAGTAACCTCCGTGCGAATCAGATTCACAATTTTCCGTTGCGGCACGGTATAGTGCTACACAGTGCTGCTACTGTACAAGTTTGCAGTAGATGTTGAATTTACGGAACGACATGGCAGCCAACATCACGACACACATTCTCTTGAAGATGCCACCTTTAAAACAAAACCTATCGACAGGGAGGAAATCAGAACAGAACTTCGATTTCTGCACAAGCGACAGGCGGCGCCAGACGGGTAAATACTTAATTACTCGATACCACAGACAAGGTACAGGACTAGACCAATCACCCAATGTATTTTTTTGACTCACGTCCGTGGGGCTCTAGAGCCATTAGAGACACCGTAACTGGCAATTGCTAATGAAGTAATATTGCTTCAGAAAAGATTCGTCAAATTATCTGACATTGCTAATAAAATATTCTGTTACAGTATGCGCGGTTTCTCCGAATATTTCGTTGTTGGAGATTCGCATGTAACAGGTTACAAGTACAGCAGATCGCGTGAAACTATTTGATGTAAATTCATCTTAAAATACCTAACCAAAATTGCGCAAATGTCAAAATAGTCTGTCACATACACACACTGTGTTTGAACTTGTTCAATTTACTCGGAAACGCTGTTTCCCAGTTTTCTAATTAACAATTTTGTAATATAAACGTATACTAGCAGAAAACTGCTTTGAAAATGGAAGATCTACAAAAATTAGAGGAAGAAGCGAAAGCGAGAGCGACCAAGTATGTGTCGAATTTGTTGCAACGTCCGGGTCAATTGGAGAAAATTGATATGTACAAACGTAGAATAAGCCGGAAAAAAGCTTCCGTGGAAACCATGCTCAAAACTGCAATGCAAAGTCAATTAGATGGAGTACGCGTGGGCTTTGAACAACTTGAGAGTTCTTTGGAAAGTATCGCTTCTGTAAAGCAGGAGCTAAGTGACATTAACGAGCTGTTTAGTCAGGTTCCAGAACTGAATGCAAAATTACAAGCCGTTCAGGAGGAGAACATGCGTCATTCGCAATACGTTACTGCCAAAGAAAACTTGAAGCATACATTCACGGTACCCGACAGCGTTGAGAAGACTAAGCAATGGATAAACGAAGGTAAATTGTTACACGCTCATCAGAGCATTATGGACCTTGAGAATTCGCGAGACGATTTGCTTTACGAACTTCATAAACTTCCAAATCAATCGCCAGCCGATACGATTATGTTGAAAGCTTATTTAGAGGATGTTGAAATGCTTTCGCAGTTGATGGAGAAACAAATCAGATTAGTATTAAGTCGTACACTGAATACCGTAAGAAAAGAACCCACTGTTATTGTAACAGCATTAAGAATTATAGAAAGGGAAGAGAAAGCAGATCACTTTGCCATTCAGAGGCATAAACAGAGCGGGTTTATGCCGCCAGGTAGGCCTAAAAGATGGAAAGACATGGCTATGAAAGTCCTTGAAAAGTCTATAGCTAACAGAATTGAATGCACTCATGTTGAAGAAAGGGTAGATAACAAAATGTGGCTGGTTAGATACTTGGAACTCACGAGGCTCCTAATTCTAGAAGACTTGAGAGTCGCTAAAACATTATGTGAACCCTGCTTCCCACCTTGCTGGAACATTGTAAGAACTTGTGTTAAAATGTATCACTCAAGTTTATCACAGCATTTGAAAGACATAATTACAAACGGCTTGGAAGGAAACGAATATGTATCTTTATTATCCTGGATTATGAACACGTATACAGGACCAGAGTTGATGCAACATAGAGAACTGAATATCGATACGAGCGACATTGGTCCGCTGCTGAGTCCCGAGATTATAAATGATCTCCAGGAAAAGTATTTGAAGAATATGTGCCAAAACTATGAGGATTGGATGAGAAAGACTTTAGAAACTGAGAAGGTTGATTGGTGGAGCGGAATATTGCCAGAAGGTAGCACTCAAGAGGCATACTATCATACCGCGGCACCTGTAATCATTTTCCAAATGATCGATCAGAATCTTCAAGTAACGAAAACGATTAGCGCTGACTTAACAGCTCAGGCACTGGTTCTATGCATTGAACAAGTTATTAAATACGGATTCATGTACAGACAAGCGATATCGGAATTTAAAAGTAAACATTTCGAGGACAGAAGTCAAGTACCGTACTTCACGCATCACATGATTACAGTTGTTAATAATTGTTTACAGTTTACAGAGCTAGCACAGCAAATGAAACAACTTTATTGGGTTCCAAATACTGGCGGAGATGTCACTGTTAAATTTGAAAACCTGCTGTCCAATTATCAACAATTACGTAACGAAGCAGCCGCGATATTGCTAGAAGAATCTTTCCTAGATTTAGAATCGCATTTCCAAGATCTGATAACTCCCAAGTGGTTATCATCTTCAATTCCTGTTGAGACCATCTGTGTAACATTGGAAGATTACTTCCAGGATTACAACCACTTATCCCCTAGGAATTTTGAGTATGTCATTACAGAGGCACAAAACCTCATTGCAAAACGATACATTTCCGCTATGCTGCAACGAAAAATATCGTTCAAAACGTATGACGAATGTCTGACGTGTACTTCGAAGATAATGACAGAAGCTGAAAAGCTAAAGAACTTCTTTGATAGAATAGCACCGAAAGTAGGAAATTTCAATTCTCCCTTCGAAATAATCAAACGACTTGCCGAAGTATTACGTTGCGAAGATTCTGAAATTCTTTCTCTTGATTTGCACTCCTTGGTAGAAAAGTACCCAGATATGACGGAAGATCATCTTGTTAGACTGCTCGGTCTTAGAGGTGATATTTCGCGTAGCGAAGCAAGAGAGAAAGTCTCATATATCTTTGAAGCGCAACGGAATCGCAAAGTACCGCAAACTATTACACACAGCATATTCAAACAGATAGTTATACAGGATAGTTTTCTCAGTTGGAAACCTTGATACTCGAAAACAAGGAAAGAAGTAAATTAGAGTTTTGCATGTCGTTGCTGAAACTGATGTACGTTTGGTATAGTGTACTTAGTTAACAGAATAATTATTATAGTTACTACACAATTTGAAAATCCCAAATAGGATTGATAGATAACGGATAGTTTATTTTTCATCGGAGTTCAATTTTTTTAATTGAGACACATTAGTATTATTTCATAAAAATCTGTTTCTGTGTATGTATATATTGTATTACAGATGCCTAAAATTTTAGAAGATTTCTTACTCGGCCGCAGCTTGAAGTTAATATTGTCAACAAAACAATAATCAATTCACTGCCTTAGCTACTAAACTTGTGTAGATATTCACTGTAGATAGTGTTATTTATATGTAGTCGTAAATGTATATAACATTGTACAATAATTGCCACTATACGTTTACCAAGAAGATCGAGGAATGTATAAAATATAATAAGAATAGTGTGCTTACACTTTAGAGGCCAACAAAATGTTATAGAAAAAGACCTACAGAATGTGAAGAGACTTAAATTTATATGTGATCATTTTAGAAGATCAGAACAATTCAAAATAATAACAATAATCTGTGAATTGTATGTTATTGTTAAATTTCTTATTTATCTAATTTATTAAAAGCTGTGTAGATTAATTAAGCTTTTAGATTTTTTTATGTAATCTGTATATAAATACTGTATGGATTTCTTACTAAAATTAAAATGTTGTACATACAAAGAATATTTTGTCCTTGAATATCAAATGAAAAGGGAAAACTTAACAGACGAACGGTATTTAATCTAGTTTAATTTCAAATAAGTATGAATTTCGTATAAAGAAGCAATGTGTAAAGATTGATATATTGTATATGATTCAACACAGAATATAAAAAAAGATATAGTTCCTAAATGATTGGAAGTACTTTTGTTTTAAACATTATAATCGTATTTATTTATATACGCGTATATAAAAAGAAATGTACATTTTAAAATCTGAATTAAAAGTATGTATTTTAAAACTACATATCGATACTATATGCGTTTATTTATTTCGCTATATGTCTCTAGAATCGCGTTGACTATTTTTATTGTACGGGAATTTTTGTATTCATGTTTCATCAATTAAAACTATCGCGAGTTAAGACAGGTATTGATGATTTCTTGTCAGCGAATAAAACATCGGTGATTTCAGCTCGTACTCTGCTCACCAGTATATTTTGAAAAAGCATTACGCACGCACAAAGTCTAGTCGCGGCTCTTATCGCCCAACAAAACTGATTAGCGTATCCAGCACCGGCGCGAGGCGGGTCCAGCGCGTTCCCTAGGGAACTCGGCCCGCGTGACAAACTTATGTTGAATTTCGATGACGTAATTGAAGACTTCGCAATGAAAATGGCCAGGAAAAATGATATAATAATATACTATCATCCTATATAATAGGTAATAATTTGTTTAGAAGTGTTTTTTTTTGGCAATTTTTGAACTCGGCACAGCAAAATTTTACGCCGTCCCTGAGCTTATCGAGCAGAAAAGTATTTGCGCCGCGTGAATAAACGAGTCAAAGCTACAAGATCTAACAAACTTGTGGTGCTCTATTATAAACAATGTTGACATCACCGTCTAAATAACATTCCACAAAAGATACTCGAAGTGGTAACTAAGAATATACCAAACCGTATCAACAAAATAAAGTGACAGTCTGCGGTTTTGTGCAAAATCAATTTTACAAAAATTCGAGTTAATCGAAAGTATATTTCCTATTTCGACCATTCTAAACTTTAACACTGTTTCGCAAACAATATTCTATTCCGTCGAATTCTGTATTATATTAATTTAATCAAAAGTTTACTTTCTGTTTCGACAGTCCCAATATTTGAATACTGTGCCGTGAACAATATTCCATCGAATTCTATATTTTATTGCATTTGATATAGAATTATAGGAAACCGCAGTGAATAGAAAAATTTTAATAATAAATAAATCAAATTTTTAGAAGATTAAAGAACAATCTAAACAAAAGAATGAGCGTCAGTGACCTGTGGATACGTGATTTGTTCACAAATTATGGATTATTGGCGCTTCTTTTTTCGTGCGCGGCGATCGTGATGTCGCAACAATGGTCGAACCTGCAGAAGTATGTTTACAAAGCGTACCTAACGGGGTTCGAAGTGGAATGGGCAGAAATTGCTCTGCCGCATAGGAAACGTTTGTTCAAATTGTTGCACAATGCAGTTTCCAGTGACGAAAGATTGCGGTCCATAGGTTGCATCCGTGTGCTCGAGATCGGTGTTAAAACGGGTGGGCATCGTGCATGCACAACCATTATTTTTAAAGCAAGAATATTAAAAAAGAGATATATAACATATATATTAACTGATTTTAATGAAACAAATTCAATATCCCCTTTTTAATATTCATTATGCTTTAAAAATGAGTGTAATTAATATAGGCACAGTAATTGGTACCCTCGCAGTCATTGGGTCCCTTACCCTAGCTCAAATAGATACTTAACAAAACACACACTCATGCACACATCTAATCCGGACCTAAAAAAATATTACTTCCGATTTCTCTCGAGGATGCATTCGTTTTACGAAAATAGGTAATTCTCGTGAGTTTTTCAAACTAAAATTTTCATAATTTTATAAAATTGTGGAGTTTCATGTATTCGTTTAAAAATATAAATTCAAAGAAATTTTACACGTTGTCCTAATAATTTCCACTCGCTGAATTTACGTTCTCGATTATTATTGGGCTTAATAATTGCTATTCTAATTCACTGTTTTGCTTTTGTCATTCAATAATTTTCCACTGCATACAGCTGAAGTTATTTGTGACTCAACACAATAAATACAGTACAATATTACACGATGTTGCTTTTTTCAATATTTAAAAAATGAAAAACTTCAAACAATGCCGTTAACTAGAAGAAATTGTTCATCTATTGCAAATTTTGCAGGTGAGAATATACCGTTTTATCCGGACAATACTCATTTGATTAGCGTCGACCGCAACCTGAAGCTAGCCGAATATTTAATTAAGGGGAAACAATTTTCGCATATAACAATTGAACGCGTAATAGTTGGTGATGGAAGTTCTTTGAAAAATATACCAACAGGATACGTAGACGTCGTCGTGACAACGAGATCATTATGTTCAGCGAAGTCGATACCGTCGACGCTCCGTGAGATTCACAGAGTTCTGGCACCGGTAAAGTAATTCAAACAATTCTTAATTTAATCGCAATCAATTAAAGAGAACTTAAAACCTTTTAAAAACGAAACATTGTAAGATCGACAATTCTTTGTTAAACAGGCAAGAAAAATTTCTTTTACTTTTTGTATTGAAAAATATTTTACTCTACATTTCTCATTGTTTGTATAAATAATATAATACGATGTGCTGAGCAAAATGTAATAATATAAAAAAAGTTTTATAATTAATTTCGCAATTCTGTGCTGTAATGGATACAACTTTATAATAATTAAATAGATTTCTCAATATTTTAGAAGACTAAATAATCTGTATTTTAGGGTGGTCAATATTTATTTATAGAACACGTGCCTGAAACTGAAGGAACTTTTGTATATTGGTTACAAAAAGTACTATCACAAACGAAAATATGGCCGTCGTTGTTCGGTGGTTGTCGTTTAACTGCCGACCCTATCAAACATATTCGAAACATTGGTTTCGCTAGTATTACGTGCGACAATTTTATTCTCAAGGGATGCGTAACACAAAATTTTCATTTAGTTTTGTCGAGGAAACATATATTAGGGATCGCAGTTCGATAGTTGTATTTAAAAAATCACAAAATTTATATTTTATATAAATTTAGTATTTTTATTATAACATGTATATTTTTCGAGAAAACATACGTGAGGAGTTGCTGTTCAATAGTTGTGTTAAAGTATTATAAAACGTAAAGTTGAAACAAAAACAATAAAATTCTTATAAACTTTAACAACATTTTCATTTTCATTATTAATCTAGATGTTTATGCATTTATGAAGTTTTTAATCACTTCTTATCTGCAATATTTTGATATCATTTGAATGCAATTTTATTTAATCTCACTGTATTAAAATTCATTGCAGATATGAAAATTTGCATAAACATCTGAAAACGGTGACCCGATCATTTATACCTAAACTGAAGAAAATTAATATAAAATATAAAATAGATAGGGTAATATTATTGCTAATAAAAACAACTTCTTAGTAAAAAATTATATTTGTTATTTATGTACATTGTACAATGTTTAGAAGTTGTTTTTTTTTTTAACTTAAATCACCGCACCGTTTAAAGTATTAGTCTTAGTTAGAAATTCTAGCAATATATTACTTAATATGCTTCATATGAAAATGCAAAAGACATTTAAAAAATAGATTTAGAAAATATGGTAAACTTTATATACACGTAAAAGCAATTTTTGAAGAAGTATAAGTTATTTCATTTTGAGTATTTGTACTTCCAGTGAAATGAAAACCATTGTGAAAAATTTAAAAGTATTATAAAATTTAATGGATGACACATGTATATTTTAATAGTTATATTTAAAAAAAAAAGAACCATCTTCTCTAAAAGACTTTACATAAATGTATAGCATGTTTGAATTAAAATTAACATGAAATAACACTCAATTTTTATTTTCTTGGAGTATCCATCAGAACCATTAAATTGTTCTACGTCATAGGCTTTTGCATTTTCTTGTGTACTATAATAAAACTAATAAGTATTTCGAAAGTCGATACATTGTTCTTGTCACTTTCTTATCTTCCTTAGAAATAATATATATCAATTATTGTGAAATAATTTCAAGATGTTATTTACATAACTTTCATTTCATTTGATTTTAAATTTTTCTAAATTTATACAAAAACATAAATGTATCACATAGTGCCCAGTTAGCCAAATTCTGTTTCAGGCAAATTTTGCGCAATGTATGTATCACTTTGCGAGCAAGTGGCTTGTCCATTCGGTCCCTATTTTCTATGGATTTGACACCAAAACTTTAGTCGACAAATTCGGAGCCAAATGCGGAAACAGATGGATCGGAATTTGTAGACAAATTTTGGTGGCAAATTCATAGCAAATTGTTTAATGGGAACATTCAACAATATTAAAATGGAAGTTTTTCTATCGATTTAGTAGTAATTTGTATTCTAAATTGAAATGATATATTATTATACTTTTTGATTTGCAACAAATTACATTATCAACACGAAGATGCTTCTGAATCTGTATCGAATCTCGTTTGAAAACGTAAATAATTTATATCTGGCCTCTTTTCAATCTTCCCAACGTTCACGTTCTTTTGTTTCTGTAAAACGACTTTATTTCTTGGGTTTCTGAAGTTCCAGTCTCTAACTGTACTTCGTACAGAACTTTCAGAAAGTGTTGGGCTTCTTTGAGACCTTAATACATGTGTAACTACGTTACAACTGGCATCAGTATCGCTGGTATCTGTATCTAGACTATTTTTTAAAGATTTATGTTTTCTCTTCGGTATAAGTTTTATAAATTCATCACTATCATCGGGCAATATAAGGAAATTGTGATTTTTATTATGCTTGGGTTTGCTAGCTTGCTTGCAATTAGTTTTATATACTATTTCTACTTCATCAGAATGTAATCTATTATTGTGCTTGTACGAATAAACAGATACATCTGACATGTCGTTTACAATTTGTATACAATCAATATTATTATTATTTGTTTTGTTCGATTTACTAAAACTTAAACTACCTCCATTTCCGTTATTAGGCTTATTTCCTTTATTTCTTTGTGAGTTTCTCGTTGGCCGAATACAGTTATCATGATGTTTGTCAGTAGCATTATTTAGCAAGACCATTGTATTATTTTTAAGAATTTTATTGACCGTTGTTTCTAATTTATTTTTTAGGGAGACAGTACTAGCACTTCTCAAATTACGTGTCAATTTTTTGGAATAAGGATTGTTACATTCATGGATTAAGAGAGTGCTCTGATTGCTATCTGAATCCTCATACAAATTAATGGTATTTTTATTCGGTAGTAAACTATTTGAGGTATCTTGTGAATGTGATGTTTTTTTAGTAACACTTGCATCATTGTTTTGTATCTGGGTAGTTTGAGATAATAAATTATTCTCCTTTAACTCACTCGGCTTCACATCCGACATTGCGGATTTATTAACACGTTTTTTCGATAGTCGCGTTAAACGAACTGTTGGACTTAACTGACAAGGAATTGTCATCGTTTTTTCTACTTTTCTATCTTCCTCAGGAATTACTGAAGCTGAATTCTTAACATTTTTGATAACTTTATCCGCCTTTTTGTATTTTTCTATATCGGACTTTGATAATCTGTTTAAATGAACTACTGGATTTAATAAATTGTCAGAATTATAGATTGAACTTTTCGGCTTTTTGTATTTCTGTATGTCGTTCTCTGATAATTTTTTCAAACAAACTACTGGGTTTAAGTTCTGCAGTGTTGTAACTTTATCTGACTTCTTGTGTTCCAATAAGTCTGATCTTGATACGTGACTTGAAGGATCTACTAATTTTGGTTTCTTGAATATTCTCACAGTACTATCGGGTATTTTAAATTCATTTGCGCCTTTTACTGAATCACCAAATTTGCTTCCATTACTAATTATTAAAGAACTGTCCATATTGTGATTGTTCTGTTTTATAACAGTATTATTAGTCTCAATGGAACTGGGTTTTGTTTTTTGATTTTTTAATCCATTTACATTTGACAAAATGCTCTTGGAAGAATTTTTACTACTGCTCTTTCTTTTACATGTATTCTTCTCACATGTGAGATTCAACATGCTATTGGACATCATACTCTTCTGAAACATACTCATTGTTCGCGCTCTTCTTTTGCTGAGGAATTTAGAACCTTTTCTTATCTTATATTCGGTATTTAATGCAGGATGTAAATATTGTTTTGACTTTCGTATAACATGCTTGCTCCTACGATTCGTAAAAACAATGTCAACAGGTGAGTCTCTACCACTGTACAACTTTTTACGTTGACTTAATTTCATAGAATTATTTGGTGACATAGAATTGTCTTCCACCATGTTGTTTTGGAATAGTAATGAATTATTTTGTGCACTCTTGGAAGTTAAGTTCATTAATGTGTTAATAAACAACTTATTATAGGTTAGATGCTCAGTAGGATTGGATGCCGTAATGTCATTAGTATGTGCGTGCAAATGTTTTGGCACTTGTGTTATGTCTTCTTTAGGACCAACACTTCTTTCAAACATCAAAGATGTCATGGAACTATTACTTTTATCATTATGCTGTACAGAGTTTGTATCACCACAATGAGTTGTGCACATTTTGTCTCTGTTAAGTTCTATTGTTTCCATGTTTTCTAAATCTTCATTCTCAACATTTAGTAATGTACTGCGTTTTGCTCCTTCTACGATAGCTATAGTGTCTACCTTATTAGTTGTGTTCATATTTGACAAAATATATGCAGCTGTGTCAACAGAACTACTGGAAGAACTTTCTAACAATTCTTTTGCATGATATTCTTCCGATTGTTTATCTGCATCCTGTATAGTTTTATATGGCAGGGTGCCATTATCTACCCAATATTGTATGAATTCGAATGACTTTTTATAAGGTCCACTGGCATAAAAATCATTTAAATCTGTCTCATTCTCCATTAATGACTGAAATGTCAAGTAATCAATATTATTGTTATTATTTAAGTAAATGCATTCATGCTTGAAGGGACTCTGTGATCAAACACAGTGTTTTTACAAATTTATCAATGAAGTCAAAACCTGTTTCTGGATTCTAAAGTACAAAAACATAAAAGGAACACAGATTGATTTTTTATCAGAGAGTACCTTGCTCATCAAAATTATAAAATTTTTCATACCTCCTCTGTGTACCTCGTAAACAAGTCATCCCAAAACTGTTTTCTTCTCTTTAAAACATCAGGAGGTAGCTTAAACAGCGTTGTGGGATCGATATTTCTAAAATGTATAAAAAATTTAGATAATACATTAATTTGGCTCGAAGTAAACAAAACAATCTCAGAGGATATAATATGGAGACAATAATGATGTCAGTAGTAGATTTACCTTTCGACGCCATCACTACAAGATCCAGTAAGAATACGATTATTCACATGCTGTGTTTGTAATTCTTTATCCATAATGCATAGTTATGTAAGCGTGTACCAAACAAACATTTCGTCTCAACATTGTATACAGCCATGCATAAAGTTACGTCAAAGTTGTGTTTATAGTATGAAGACACTCACTCTGCTTGTCTCGCAGTCAAACATTTCTCACAATTGAAACACAATTAAAGACGCGGCTCATAACAGGAAAAATGTGTATACGACGATTTTCATTTTTCTTGTACAATCACATAAAAACTCTAGTTATACGAAGTTTACAAACATTATATTTAGACTACATTTATGTTAGAATTATTATTATCATTATTTCAAATCTTTCGTCAAGTTATGAAGCATTAATACAAATATGTATGTTCACTTCAAAGTTTGGTATAGGCACCAGGGGTTGTCAACATAGGCACTTAGGCACGCGCAAAGGGAAGTGAGACGTGAGTCGTTTCTCACGCATGCGCGACGATTCAGTAAAAAGTAAAAAGTTTGGCTAAAATGGGGTACCTTCGTCACCTTCATAATTGCACAAAATTTTTCATGATATGATTTTGAGAAATTAATGTACAGTATGTGTGTGCCAATAAAATATTAATAATAATTTGCTAAAGATTCGTAGCATGCTTATCTCGTCATTTGGACCTGGACTCTTCCGGTACTTTCCCGCCAATAATAGTGCCTCATTATTTTCTCCACAATATAGATACGTTACTGCCTTTGGACGCGCATGCGCGAAAAACCTGTCCAATATCCAATCACTGCATGGAATGCGCAAAACGTTACGAACCGTGCCATAGACACAGAACATTCCTACAGAGGGGAAACTCTGGTAACATTGGAAAGCGCGCGAGATTTGAAACGTAATAGGGTACAAAACGATGTTCAAAGAATATGTATACTTATTTTGATTGTGTTAGAGTTCAGTCAATGAAGTCTGCATTAATTTTCAAGATATATTTTTGTTGAAAGTTTATTTTTCACACGAACTATACAAACACTCTGAACCATAGAATATCACGTTATAGAGAGGAATGCCATTTTACATACGATACTATGGATGACGGTGGTCAAGCTGGAAACCATTATTCTGGACTACTTTACTTAATCCACCAATGAGAGCTCGATCATGTGACAAACGAAATCATTCTGGTGTTACGACGGGGACTATTCGTAGCTTGAATAGGTGGTAAACACGTTTTATAAAGATAAGAAATAATAGCCATCTAATTCGAAATGTTTAAACTGTCAAATGCTGAAAAACACAGTATAGATTTATAATGTTAAAATGTAAGCGATGTCTGTACAATATTGTACATTCGCAAAGTTATGAAGATAAATATAGCTATTGATTACAAGCGTAGAGACACAGAAATCACATCTATTCCATTGAAAATCAGCCGAGAGGTTCAAGATAGGTACACGAGGAAGTAGTGACCTTTCGTGTCCTTAAAACATCAGTTTCCTACTGACTGCGAAGTCGACGACGTGAGATTCAACCGATTTTACCATAGCTTATTCAATTTCGTTTCGTTAAATTCGTGCTTGATTAACAACTGAGAAAAGGTAACGACAATCTCTAATTCTATGCTTTTTATTACAAAATTACAAGCATTTTCATTTAATAGTTTGACAATTGAAATATCTAATGGAGTTTAACAATTCAAATGCCTTATGATTAAAATTGCTAACATGTATTAAAAATGTTTATTCGTAAAGGAATTACGAATTTTATATCAGATTAATAGCACGTAACGTTGCACTATAAAATGTTAAACATTTCTGTACGTAATACTTTCGTTGCAAATATGTATATGTATGTAGGATTTTTCATGAAGACAATTTTGACCTTGAACATAATACACTTGTGTAAGGTGCTAGCGTAGGCTTAATGCCGTTTTCAAGACTCTTAAATGTTTCATAATTTATAAACTATATATTGTATTGTATACAAGATATACATTCAATATATTCCCCTTCCTTATTTATTTAAATTAAGATGCAAAATATGCAAATATTTTCTCTCTGTTATAATTACAGTAAATTGTCATTTCGCATATGATTTAACCTTTCTAGAAAAGGTGATTTAATTAACCGTTCTTGTTTACAGGAATTATTGTATTTTCAAATTTTTTAAATTCATTTAATGCATTACCTTATTAAAAACAGGTTGTACTGATTAGGATTACAAGATTATAACCTCTTCGTACATAAAGATTACTAAATTAAATTGTCATAGACAATATTTTGTGTATTCTATACATGGTCACTTAAACATATGTAGTTATTTGTAAATTTATTTATCCAGAAACTTCACATAGAGCAGGTAGTATGTCAGGTGTAAATTAATCAAAATCATTAATGTGCAGGACATAGTTGAAACAATTATGTTTATTTTCAATATTATATTACTGTTGTACGTCTTTTAAATTTACTTTTTGTATTCACACCTTTATCATTGTGTTAGTATAACAGTAGTGAACTCTGTTTTATCACCACGAGTTATTGGACCATAAAATTTTGTAAATCGCTACATTCAATGACTAATTAGCGATAACAAGTACTAAAACAAATTAATAATTATTTATTTGCATTCAGAATATCGACATCTGTACTTAAGATAAACAGACACATTCTCTGTTTATAATACCGATATAGACGTTTGAGGAAAGTATATGAATACCATATAATACTTTGCCATGCACGTAAAAAATTTTACATAAAGATGTTTTATGTAAAGTAACCAGAAAAACGAATATTTAGTCCACACGAGGATAAGAACATCATTTGTCGTATAGTATGTACAATTAGTAGTATTTTAATGTATATGATAATCAGTCAATAAAGATTGCCAGAATGTCTTCTGAGATCTATAATAACGAAAAATGGCACATCTATGACTTCTGAACTGCTGTATCCATGCAGGACTTTGACGTCACTTATACATGATGCGATTATGTAACAGTTCATGTCAACAATCACTTTGTTTTCATATCTCTCATTTATCATCCCATTGGTTAACAAAAATGGTTTAACATTAGTGACATTAAAGCAGCAAGGAAAAAAGTTATTTGGATATCCAAGATAGAACGTAATCTTTATTACACTGGCCTCGCATGTTGATCTTATCTCCCTGTGTAATTTATATCGTTATTCATTTTCGATAACGGAAAAAATTATTAATAATCCTCCAAATTATCTCTTGAACTAGACCCAATTTTCATAATTTTATCTTTATTAATGTGTATCTTATTACCTTATCATTACTTTATTACCTTGTATTTATTATATAAATAGCTTTTTTTTTAAATTTTGTCTTAGATTATTTTTATACTTTATATTATTTATTTGAACCATTGTAGTCAGTGATATCCAAAGATTAGACACATGTTCATTCTTTTTTTCATTGTCATGACGCAACGACGCTGAACAAACGAACCTAAAAGTGATTTATATACCTCCCCATTACTCATTCGACATGCAAACATAATTTGAATGACGAAACCTAAATGAGTCCCATGGAACTCGGTATTGAAATCGCTAATTGACTCTCTCATTCTTTTGTGCCTTCAAACGAGCATGTACTTCATTAAAATATTTTGCATTTTCGTTTGTACGTCCCGAACAATTAATTTATCACGTTTAACGATACCGTTAAATTCTTTCTTATTCACTGACATCGATTTTTATTTGTGACATTAAACCCTTAGTTATTGATCGTTTGTTTTCAATACTCCCTTTTGTTACCCCTGTGCAACATGGCACGCGATAGGGGAGGGTATGCTTTGAGGAGTGAGGGGAAAGTTTTGACTTGTAAGGTCTTTGCAATGTTATTTGATTGTTGCTTTTGATTTTACAAAACGAAGGAAAATATGTAACAACCAAGAATAATCGAATTAATAGGAAGCCTCCAAAGTAGCATTTCTTTAAAATGATAGATTACCATATGAATGATAAGACGTATCTACATATGAACCCATGCATGCACTATAAGATTGCCTTATCACGACTATAATTTGATAGGCAATGAACTATGAAATCGTATAGAGATAATATTGTTGGCAGTGTGGAGTACCGACCTTACCCGAATTCCTCCGACACGACCCGAAAGTGTTCGCCTAACCGGCATTTATTCGCTCCCCTAACTTCTACTCGGACTCCATAACAGTCCATAAATTTTCGGTTGTATGATAAAAATTGTTTATAAGAAATTAGACATAGACTCCTTTTAACTGTTGCTACTTCTAGTATTCACACATTACTTACCGGAAGCCTATTAGTATGATTCTCAATGATCGTGCTATAGTACGCAGTGTGTAATGACAAAACTGTCCTCCTGTTTTTAACAATATTTCTGCGAAACTTTTACTGGCATATTCGTGACACTTTTCTGATTCAAACGAGTCCAAACACGACACAATTTGCATCACGTTTACTCGTTTAATCCACGATTCGGTAGAGCCTCCATTATCCGAACACAGCCGGAGAATCGAGGTTCTACTGGGTTGTGAATTAAACAAGTAAATACGATCCAAACCGTACCATGTTGGGTATCATTTTAATCGGAAAAGCGTCACGAACATATCGGTGAAAGTTTCATGAAAAAATAATTAAAAACAAACAAGCTATCATCGAATTTGACCGAACATGCACCGAGCATTTACCGAGGAATATCTCAGTGACCATTACTTTTTCACACTATATACCCTAATACTTTCTCACTCTGCATTCGATACTCTTCCGAATCGCATATTTAAATATCACAGCTTATAATACAAAAACTCAAGGTCACCCTTGTATCTCGATAAAATATCAAAAAACTAATGATCAGATCGCATGTGAAATTTAGGTGGTACCATTTAGGTGGTATTTTTTGTTCTAGACAGAAAATAGTAAGCTACTCGGGAAAACCTAACTTTAAGACATTTGAAATTGCTATGAAATTTCGGTGTTTTTGTCCACCTATTTCACGGTTCCGGTCCACCGTGCGACGGTGGGGACCGACCGTTCGCAAATATCGAAGCATTACCGCGGTGTCTTAAGAATAAGCAGGATCAAAATCTACTAAACAGAGTCTCCAGTAAGTAACGTGTTGACAATGATTGCGAAAGTGATAGACGAAAAATCGCAGGGACCTACGACTGACCCTGATTCGTCCGTTCTAGCGAGCCGCGGTTTTCGTAATTAATGAGAGGTTCAGAATAGAATGTGCCCGCCAAAATTTTGGTACACCTGCTGCATGCATTGGTACCGTGGCCGTGTATCACGACCATCGAACGTCTACAATTTCCCTCTCTACTTCCGCACATCGCGATACATCCGTTGCTTGTCCGATAAGCAGTGTGCACTACGTGTGCCGACGAATGCAGCCAGACTTAGCCGCGGTACCAACGAAAACGTATTGCCACTAATTCCTGTCTCCTATTTATTTGCGCAGCCCGCCAAAATGGTCTGGATTACCGCCGACGATAAGGTACTATCCTCACCGTTCAGTTAGTAAGCGAGTTGAATTTTTCCAGTGATATCAGTGCTCTCTGTGTGTCGATTTGCTGCGTGTTCATTCCAACTTTTGTTAAAGACACGCGGCACCGTGCAATCAGAAATTCCTACGCGATGACAAACAACTATGACGAACCGTACAAAACGTTTATCTGTCAGGCTGTTGCACAAACGCAACTTTTCGAGCGATGCCCATTTTGCAATAGGCTGCACACACTTGCAAAACGGTGTTCATTTTCCTCTAAAATATTTTTGCAGGATGCAGCATGTGGGAAGTTGAAAACCCATTTTCCTCTAAAATGCTGAAGATTCAAACTACTCCAAAAACTTTAGATTGGAAGATTGAAGACTTCTCTTCACAACAGCTCCTTGAAAATTGATGTACAATTTTTGTTCACTGCTTTCTGGAACAAAAATGAGGAACAAGGTCTTGTAAAGCTCTCAGGAGTAACTCAGGCCTGGGCGACTGGTGGCTCGCGAGCCGCACGCGAATCCTCTCCCCACCAGTGTCGCCAGATGAGGGGAGGGAGTACGAATTGAGGGGAAAAAGTTACCCCCTCTCCGCCCTCTCCGAAGTTAGAGTGGGGACACAAGTCCTGATCTGACGACACTGTTTCTCACTCCTGAGACCCCTACCAATTTTTCAAAGTTTTCATAGATGTTTGAGTATATAGCATTTTCGAGAAATATGGGTCTTCAGTTTCTCGGCCGCTGCATCACGAAAAAAAATCTTAGAATGAAACGAATGATGGATTATAGCACTAAAATCAAGTTTTAGAATGAGCCCAAATTTATTGTTGCACTCAAAAGTGCAACGCTCTGTGAGAACATCTTCGCAAACGTTTTGTATGGCTTGTCCCATCAGTCAGGATCCATTTCAATTTACAATCGCTTGCGTAGCTTCTTACTAATTTATTTCGTATGATTGCATCTTGATTAATTGAGTTGCCACGACCGGTAAGTGTCATTCAGTTCCCTCGAACCAAAAAACTTTATGATACTCTGTTTTTTCTGTTTTTTTTTCTTTTTTAGTGTTTATAGTTGTTTTGGAACCTCTGTTTTAGTCTGTGCTTCGTTTGATTTTCTATATTCGAGCGTTGCACGGTTTACTGGGATTTTTGTTTCCGAAGTGCAACGAGTTACAGCAATTACATCGTAATGCTGTTCCTCCATTGTAACGTGAACGGACTTGGAGTCGTCTACGCAGTGGAACAATTGCATCAATAATGCATTTCGTAGTCGTGAACGTGGAGTCGAAAGCATAAACGCGTTTAGTACCGCGTTAACGAGTTTTTAAATTCTTGATCTGGTTTTTGTTGCACACTTTGCGAATTTTATTTTTTGAGAACTGAACAACGTAGCTTAACGAAACTTATCAGGTTTGTTCCGATTTAAAGTGCATACCATCAATTATGAGACCGACTGTATTAGGTTTCGCGAACACAATAGATTTGAAAAGAGATAGCAGATCGCATCTGTCTGTCGTCGGTGGAATGTTTCAGTCAATGAAAACGTAATTGTCTTATCAAATTGGATATCTTCTTTTTGTTATCGTGATCCGCGGCTTAATTAAAGGTGAATCACTTGATCTTGATGATCGATGAGCGTCGATTAGGAAACTCGGTTCCACGTTTACGGTTCAATTTGACACGTATTCCAAGCTCGGTAGCTATTCTTACCGAAGTCTGTATTTTGCGAAATTAAGCGTTACAATGAGCAGCGATGCTAAGCTATTCTTAGTGTGTCTATTCTTAGTGTGAGATGCGGAAAGATGTAACACAAAAAATCTGCTTACATATTTAGGGATAAAAGTTTAATGCGATAATGTCCTTTTTCTTGTAAGTTTAAAGGAATATTTTACCAATTTATTTTGCATAGAAAGGTCGAAAGTGAGAACGCGGTGAACAAATATTTTTAGCTACTCCATGTTGCACATAATGTTTGTAGAATTATTTTTACTCATTTTTATTTTGTAGCTAATAATTGCAAATTTGTACGTTTGCATGTATATTCATGATCAATGTATAGACAATGTATAGACTGAGAGTCCTTGTGTATTTAACTTTTACAAATTCATAATAAAATTAATTTTCCCCTTATTCTGCTTCTTTTTATGAAAATAGTGTTTTACATGAAAATCCTCAGTCTGTTCATAATATTTATTTAGCCTGCATGTATTTTAGTTGCTGTAGAGTAGAAATGATAGTAATGATATCGCATATGATAAGACAAGAGGTAATTTTACAATAGGTAAAGTGTTCAGGTACAGTGTTTCAAAAGTACAGCTCTACAATGTCTGATCATTGCGTTCTGTTTCTACTTGCTTACATAGTGCTTACGAAGAATCCTGGTTCTTCCAAGCTTAAACATTTTATCACTTACTTTTCATTTGTTTCTGCACATAAAATTATCTCTTGTCTGTATTAGCCACAATCTTTTTGCAGACACATATAGACAATTTAAAATGTACTTTGTTTATTCGTAAAAAATTGTGAGTTTGCGAAAAGGTCTTTTATTTTCTAAATGTAGCGTTTGTTTTTTAAAATTGTTATATTTATTTTCATTTAGAAATGTTTTTTTTTTGTACTTCCAGTGAAATAAAAGTATGCACTACGTTTCTTTTATTTATTTACGACTTGTTTTGTCAAGGTCTTCATTTCTATTCATAACTACTATACGAAAATAGTTAATGTTTACTGTGACCAGTTAGTGTTGCTGCATAGTAAGTAAGAGTATACTATTGGTATAGTGGCCGTGCTTTGACCTTGACAAACTGGTTCAGTCTGCTTAAATAATTACAAATTTTCCTCAGTTCGCTATAGTTAGACTCCGGATTTTTCTGCAAAATATAAAGTTTGTGCATCGATTGCAAGACACAAGAGCCGAATATAAATTTACATTTTTCACTAATAATTTTACCATTATTTTTGTCATAAATGCACAAAACCCGGAGTCTACTTATAGTATATTACCTTAGCTCTTCCCTAGTGTAATTATTCATGTTCGGTGGAGATTAATTCAAATTGATTAACACAGTGTAAACACGTAATGAATTGTGTTTGCGAAAAATATACTAGTTCACGATTTTTTTCTATTGTTAGTTGCTGTATAGTGCACAAGCTGCGAGATGCTTTTGAGCTATTCAACCCTTTATATTCTGAAGGTACTATTGTCGTTCAAATAAACTGAGGTATGCCTGGATTTTCATTTTAATCTTTAATTGGTATGAACGTAAAAACGTAAGAATGGCATAATTCAGGATATAAAGGGTTAGCGGATGTTCCGTGCAGCATTTGGACGATTTTCGTGTAGAAACAGATTCTATTGAATTGTTTTATATTGTTATAGATGGGTGGGAAGCCAAACACTCAGGCTATGTACGCTCAAAGCCATTTAGACCACATGTGCGCCCTCGACATTGAAAGTCGCGCGTCGTTCGTGCGTCTTTCCGGAATTATTTGCACGATCGGGCCGGTCTCGAGGCCCGTCGAAACCCTCGAGAAGATGATCGATACGGGCATGAACATTGCTCGCATGAACTTCTCCCATGGATCTCACGAATACCACGCAGAGACCATCCGCAACGTCAGAGAAGCACAGAAGAACATCTCTGCTCGCAGCGGCATCAACGTCCCTGTGGCGATCGCACTCGACACCAAAGGCCCTGAGATTCGTACAGGACTCCTCGAAGGTGTAAGCTAATTAAAAATTGTCTCCCTCGATTGTGAGACGTAGGAGTTACACATAGAAATTTCCTTCTTTTTCGGGTAATTTTCAAAATTACCCATCCTCCAATTCTCCTGAACGTTCTACAGTTTTCTACTGTATAGAATATATTCAATTGTATTGTTTGTATTTTTTAGGGCGGGTCCGCTGAAGTGGAATTAACCAAAGGCCAGACTTTCAAATTGACCACCGACAAGTCGTACATGGAGAAGGGCAACAAAGACGTAGTGTACGTCGATTACGTTAACATTTCGAAGGTGTTGAAGGTTGGAAATCGCGTCTTCGTCGACGACGGTTTGATCTCCCTCATCGTCACTGCAGTCAGTACGTAACATTCAATGATTTCTACAGACACGGTTACCGAAAAATCGAATTTTCCTTTCTATGTACTCCTCCACGAGCCAATTCTCTTATTTTGTACTTCCCAAAAGAAATATTTTCTAGTTGACCGTAAATTCAATTTAATTTCAGAATGATTTCCTTAGTTGACGGAATATTAAATCCGCTGTCATTTCTTTTTCCAGATCCCGACAACATAATCACCACCGTGGAGAACGGTGGCATGTTGGGCTCCCGCAAAGGTGTCAACCTGCCCGGCGTGCCAGTCGATTTGCCAGCCGTCTCCGAGAAGGATAAATCCGATCTGCAGTTTGGCGTCGAACAGGAGGTCGACATGATCTTCGCCTCGTTCATCAGAAACGCCGAAGCCTTGGCCGAAATCCGTGCGATCCTCGGCGAGAAGGGAAAGAACATCAAGATCATCTCGAAGATCGAGAATCAACAGGGCATGACGAACCTCGACGAGATCATCGATGCCTCCGACGGCATTATGGTTGCCCGTGGTGATCTCGGTATCGAGATCCCACCGGAGAAAGTGTTCCTAGCTCAGAAATGCATGATCAGCAGGTGCAACAAAGTTGGTAAACCCGTCATCTGCGCTACTCAGATGCTCGAGTCTATGGTGAAGAAACCGCGTGCTACCCGAGCTGAATCGTCCGATGTCGCGAACGCTATTCTCGACGGCGCTGATTGCGTCATGTTGTCCGGTAATATGCTAAAAAAGCTGTTGGTGCGTGCAAACAAACAAGACGCGCAGCAACATCCTTGATACAATTAGAGTACTTAACACACTGTCCTTTCGAGGAGGCATACTAGATCCGGTATTTGAATTCCCGAGCAGGAAAGAAAAACGAAAAATTTCTCAAAAGTTGGATCTTTTAGTGCTTTTATTAAGTTGTATCGATATTCTTAAATTTTTCTGTCTTTATTGCTTGAATTTGCGCGCACCCATTTTTCCCATAAATGCATAAAATCCGCAGTCTACCAATAAGTAAAATACTCTGTGTTACAGGTGAAACTGCCAAAGGTGACTACCCGTTGGAATGTGTTCGCACAATGGCTAACATCTGCAAGGAAGCAGAGGCCGCCATTTGGCACACCCAGATATTCCGTGATCTCTCTAGCAAAGCCATACCTCCAATCGACCAAACCCATGCCGTCGCAATTGCTGCCGTCGATGTATCCGTCAAGTGTTTAGCCAGTGCCATCATAGTGATCACGACTACTGGTCGCTCTGCACATTTAATTTCGAAATATAGGCCGCGTTGCCCGATCATCGCGGTGACCAGGTTCCATCATGTCGCGCGACAGGCCCACCTTTACCGTGGTATTCTGCCACTTTACTACGAAGGTAGCGCAAAAATTATATTTAACTTTTTTTTTTCACTTGACTGTAGGTCTGTAAGATTCTTTTACTTCAGTAAGAAAATTTCATTGATCTACTAATTGTTTTCAGAGGCTCCGTTGTCTGATTGGCTGAAGGACGTGGATGTGCGCGTTCAGTTCGGTCTGAACTTCGGCAAGGCCCGTGGTTTCGTTAAAAGCGGGGATGCAGTGGTCGTGGTCACCGGGTGGCAGCAAGGCTCAGGATACACGAATACACAACGTGTCGTGTACGTAGATATCGAAGTTACTCGTGATGATGATGAATGCAGCGTGCGAAGCGTAACAGATTCTTATGAAGACCTTATGTGATTGCATGTTTAACGTTGCTACGTGTACTAATATTTTGTTCCTGCCCAGTATACCTTAATACAATTTGACCCAATACATTAATTTGAAACATCCCGTATTATATGTCTTTGTGCTTTTAGCTGAGTTTTGTCTCGATACCAGAGTCGATGTGTATTAAATCACACTTAAGGGGGCATGCATCTACCAGGTCGAAAAGTGACCTTGACTTTGAGAATTTTTCTGAATTCAACAAATGGTTATATTGAAAGAACATTCGGTACATAAGTTGTGTCACACTTTATCAATAGAAGTGGGGTGGCAAAAAGTGGATTTAATATCTCTGGCCCCGGTGTGGAACGTATTTTTACATGCCGTGTATTTTTGAAATGCTTGTACATAACTGTGACCAGAAAATAACTCTAAAATTGTCGGTAATGTGAGTTTGTATATTTTTTTGCTTTTAGGATCGTTGAATAAGTACAACCACTAGCCGGTCTATGAGGAGAAACTTGGATACAGTGATTGTAGATGATAAAAATTCATTGTGTATGTAACTCATATGTATGATGAGCTTAGTAAATTCTTTCGAACAGTTTAAATTTGAAAAATGCCAGTAGCTACAGTATTATATACTAGGCCTTGCGAAGGTCTGCAGTAATACAGTACAGAGGAAATATATTTACGTATGTGTAAAAAAAAAACAAATACATGCATTGTTACACACGTATAATTATTTAAAGAGAACTATTGAAATATGGCTTATTAACAGCTCTAAGGGCATACGTTGGATTCTCTAATTTCTGTATGAAGATGAATAAAAACAAAATTTTATTTTATTTTACTACGGTGTTTTTCTTACACGTGCAACGTGTGTACCTTTTCTCAGGTGGATTAATTACAATATTCAGACTGTAAAGTTGTAAACAACATTTGTAACAGACAACCCTCTTCTAACCTGAACCATATTAGCAACAAAATGGACAGATAAGTCCTGATGGAACAACCATAGCATTTATTTATTCCCCTCGCCTACGAAACTCGTTAAATTCACAGGTATACTGCACCGACCGCAAGCCATACACTATGATATGTTCCAAGGAAGTTTCAGCACCAGACAAAAAGATAAAATCCAATCAACGAGTACCATGGGTATTAAAATTTAAAATTTATATGAGTTTGAACACTAGTATTAAACTTTCAGGTTTAATAGCGTTTTCATTTCATTCAGAGGCTAAAAAAGTTTTTAATAGAAGAGCTACAAGTTTGTTCGCATAAAAATCCGCAGTTTACTCGTAACGATTTTCTCATTTGCATTTTAAAAGCAACGTTAGATGCTGTTATGAATTACGTTAATACTAACAGCCCTATCATTTAATAGTACCGATGCAATGTGAAAACTTTAAACTTTGCAATCTATTAACACAACATTTGACATTCAGATTACCGATTTTGAAGATTGCATCACATCTAATGGCCAAGTAGAAGCTACCAGTCGAAAGACACGTCTTGAACATAATGCACAACTAGATATCAATTCTAATCCCACAATAGGAAGGCTCACTAAAATTATGGTTACTTTGGGTGAGTCCCCCAAGATCTAATTATCCTTATTTAGAACTACGAATAATTCAATAAGTTAGAAATCAAATTGTCATCAATTGAATATAAAAAAACCTGTAGTTACTTTTACTTTGACCGATGCTGATTGATTTTTTCGCACCATGCCTACATGTTATGGTGTTTCGCGTAATGGAAAACAGTATAATGAGAAAGTATCTGTCACCAAGGTCGTCCAAACCGTAGACAGGACTGTTTGTGTTTTCTTACCGTTTGATCTAGGTGTCGCGAACTCTGATCCCGAAGCTATCGTCAATATGATGATGGCGGGTGCAAACATAGTCCGTTTGAACATGTCTCGTCAAGTGGAGAAATGGCATGCAATCACTGTACAGTCTATCAGAAACGCTGGGAATAGAATGTATGAGTTCACCGGTGAGATTTACCCTCTGGGGGTTGCGATGAGACTTCGGGGACCTGAAATAAGGACAGGCATATTTAGAGGCGACGAGGATAGCATAGTATATTTTTCGCTCACACTTTTACTTTCTCCGTACTTTCTCCGTAGCGTTAAAATTACATATAAATCTAAGCAAAACGTCAATCATCTTGAATAAAAAATTAGTTTATATCGGAACTCAGGTTGCCTGAGACACCGTCGCACGAAAGCTGTTTCAATTATTCATCTCTGCAGGGCTACGCCGAGTTGAAGGAGGGTCGCGCGGTAAAATTAGTAACAACTGTTGTTGCAAAGCGTGCAGGATGCGCCACTTGCTTTTGGGTTTCTTATCCCGAATTGCCAAGAGTATGTCGACCCGGTGATAAAATTCTCATCGATCGAGGCGTTGCTCTGCTGCAAGTCGTTTGCATCCGTTAGTTACTTTACTAAATATTACAGATCTATTCCAGAATCTCTCTCTTTATTGCATCATTTATTTTTCTACATTCTAAAGGTAATTTATTTTTAATTCAGGTGAAAGAGACATAGTCTGTAGGGTTGTGAAAGGAGGTATAGTGCGAGACGAAGCGCTCGTGCAATTATTGGACAGCGTAGTTGCATTACCGCAATTGTCAAAGGCGGACGAAGAGCACATTCAATTAGCTTCGTTTCTGGAATGTGACTTTTGCATAGTAAATCACACGCGGAACGAGAAAATGGTGGAGGCTGTTCAAACCGGCTTCGATCAGATGGGTGCGACACGGATTAATTTAACTGCGCTACAAATCGAAAAATTAATTTTTCGTTAGATGTCTAAACTATTTATCAATTATTCCTGAAGGTACCAGTAAAATTTGCGTTGTCGCGAAAATCTCCTCTCAGCAGGGTCTAGACAACTTCGACGAGATTTTGCAAGTGTCGGATGCTATTCTACTCGACAGAGCAAGCATCGAAATCGAGGTTGGCCCTGAGAAGTTATTCCTCGTTGAGAAAGTTGTTGTCGCAAAGTGCGTTAAGGTATTTAAAAGAGCTCATT
Organism: Halictus quadricinctus; assembly: GCA_028454245.1. Taxonomy (NCBI): domain Eukaryota; kingdom Metazoa; phylum Arthropoda; class Insecta; order Hymenoptera; family Halictidae; genus Halictus; species Halictus quadricinctus. Next base: position 1,019,160 of record CM052124.1, read on the forward strand.
AGAATTCGTTTTTTCTTTCATGAAACTTTTACCATCGTGTTCGTCTCGCTCTTCTGATTAAAATGACACCAAACACGATGTAGTTGCGATCAAAATTACTTGCGTAACAAGCGACATCAAGAATTCGGTGCACCTCTACCGTAAATGTTAATTGCTTATTACGCGAGTCATTATGATCGTAGTTACATCGTGTTTGATGTCATTTTAATCGGAAAACCGAGACGAATACGATGGTAAAAGTTTCATCGACGAAAACCCAAAAATTTTAGACTGCTACGTTTCATTCCTTGATCTAATTCAGGCAGGGAAACCCGTTATACTAAGTTTTCACATATCCAAGGACAAAGCACCGGGACTCGACGTGAACCTAATTGCAAATGCTGTTCTGAACGGGGTCGATACTATTTTCCTTAAAACCGGTGCAATGAACGGAAAGGAAACTAGCGAGTTAATAAAGAATGTAGACCTGGTCTGCAGACAGGCAGAAAGTGCACGGTGTCAGAGAGAAATTTTTGATGAATTGATTTGCAAGGTATATATATACATACAAAATATATTATCTGTACATAAGAGTGAGACGAATATCTGGAACGAAATCAGATCAACGTGGAAGGAAATTGTGCATCTGAATTATAGAAGTTTCACTCTTTTATAAATTAATAGAAATAAATAGAATATATTTTTAGGTAACCTTTGATATTTTTTACTCTAAAAAATTAATAGCCTGTTTCTTTGTATACAAATAGCCGCGAACAACTTTGGATCCCATACTCGCAGTAATTATAGGAGCCATCGAGACGTCCTTAAACTTAAATGCTGCTGCAATTATTGTCACAACAACGTCCGGTCGAAGTGCCGTTTTATTGTCAACGTATCGTCCCCGTTGCCCAATTCTTGCTGTCACTCGTTCCGGTGCAGTTGCAAGATGGCTGCAACTGTACTACGGGATCCGTCCATTTCATTACAGAAGTAAACACCCTAGTTTTTTAATGATCAATGCTCATCAATATTCTTAATTCTGAAGGACCCGGCGTATTTTCCAAGTTCCAATATTCAAGCTAATTTTATTGTTGAAATTAATTACACAGCTAGCTTGATAATGATTAACAAAGTAGATAAGATGGTGGAATAAAAGATATTTTTCGTTAAGCAGACAAAAATATTGTTAATAATATCATTGCAAATATAGAGGAGCCATTACCTGATTGGAACGACGACATGGATTCGCGGATACAAACTGGCGTCGATTCTCTCCGAAGAAGTGGATGCATAGAAGTCGGTGACGCAGTCGTTATAGTTAGCGGATGCCGCGAAGGATCAGGATTTACGAATTCCATACGAGTGGCTTATGTGTCGCCAGGACATGTGGAAAACGAAGTAACCAACTTTGAGCCTTGTTGGTGAAACGTCCTACCTGTTAATATGAAAACAGAACAATATGACCGTATTAGTCTCTCACGTTAAACTAAAGAGAAAAAAAAAAGAAAAATATGTAACATTAAAAAGCATAACTCGAATCCAATGTGTTGTTTTATTTCAAAATTATGATTACTAAACTGTTTTACGCACTCATGACAAAAACTAATAAAAGTGAATCAAAGAGCAATAAAAACGTAAGAGAAACTTATGAATATTGTTACTAGAAGACAATATTCTATATGACAGTAATTGAAAACCAGTTATTAAAGTTCCAATAGAAATCTAATATTTTCAATGGATGAAATTAATATTTAAACTGAGATTCTCCTGAATAATAATTAAGTTTATCAGTGAACGTTTACAATTGAAATACTAAATTCCAATTGATTAAACATCCTGTCTGTGGATACTTCATATTTACTCAAACATTTTAAACTACGCGAGCTTTCTCGGACGATTTTTATTAATTTATGATAATGTTTATCTTTGATACTCCACATCTGTTCCACGTATTTTCGAACAACGAATTATCGATTGCACTTTCGCGAATACCCCATCACTTATTAACCTTTTCATTGGCAATTCAATATTCGCTCAACATGTAAATTCACTATTTCCAGCGAAATCGATCTGCACTTTAACAAATATAGGTAATGCAATTATTTTCAGCATCTCTTTTAAGACACAAAACTCAGTAATTTCCTTAATATTATAAATTGCTAATTTAATAGCAACAATATCATGCAGTCTATTAAAAAAATCCTATTTCAAAAATTACCTTTTTTTATTTTATTTACCTACGTGGCTGTACTCAACTTCTGCAGATAACAAAAATAAAAGAAAAATGAGTGGTGCTTTTATTTAAATTAACTAATCCTGTTAATGTAGAATGCATGTCAAAAGGGTATGCAATATTGTCCGGTAAAAATTTCAATTTTCCTTTTACGTTCTATGCGCAGAATGCTGTCGGAGAAGAATTTTATGAAATTAAAAAAATAATTATGACATCAAAACTGACTTCATATCGTGCGAGACGAATGTTAATTTGAAATTTTAATCCTCCTTGTTTTTTAGGTAGACATAAGTTTTCCAGATTTCATATAGATAGCAAATCTGATTTTTTTTCAATTTCTTTGAATGTTAATTCTAGTGTCAAATGTACCATGTTGTGCGGGAATTCTCGCGCACGATAATTGTCCCATTTGCCGCTTTATCGACGACTATCTCGCACAGATTTAATATCCATAGAAAGCCGTATTGTTTACTATGCTTATTGGATTTCGCCGACGGTATCTGTTCCCGTATCGGTTAATGATTAGGGGTCTCACGTCCCATCGACGCGCGTACGGCAAAGTTTCCGCGGCGTTCGATATAGTACAGGTGTCGGGAATCGTGTTTGCTATTGGATGGAGGCACAGTAGTCGCGTTATCATACCGTGAAAGCATCTTTTCTGAACCCGCGATCAATTCGGCCACCGGAAGAATGGGAAACGGAAGAACGACCTCGGAAAACACGGTTTTACGCATTTGTTATACCCAGGAGCTTGCGAAATGTAACGGAGAAGCTTTCATGGAAATTTAATAAGGGTCATGCTTCCGTTTGAGTTTTTCACGGAAATTTTTCACCGGGGAAACGAGCTACCGAGAGCAATCCTCGCTTTTAGAGTACCGTGCAGTAGTATTCCTATTCGCATTAATTAATAAGAGATCTGATGCTTTCATCTCTCCAAATTCGACGCGGAAAACATTCAAAAACAGTCCACCTTAGACGCCTTTGGAACGTGAAATGCAGAGCAAAAGAATTTAAGAATACTTTAATAACTAAATTATTCTCAAGGTATTAAAATCACTAGGAGAATGCAGAAAATATTTATCTCGCGGTCCGCGGACTAATTATAAATTAAAAGGAAGCTAGAATATTAGAAGTTCTACGTATTTGAGGCGCAGAGTAAATAGTGATGATTTGTCAGAAATGATTTATACCCGCGAACGTTGTGTAGTTTCGCGTAGAATGAATTGCAAACACATTAGAAACGGTGTTCCCTTGAATTTCGTCATCGATACCGTGGCTCTGCCCTTATTCGAGGCCAATTAATGTGTCCGTCATCGTGTTTATTCAGACATTAACAGCCAAGATGTTCAAGTGAGCATTAACATGAATGTCAGAATGGAATTCTATACGCTCTCGAATCCCGTATGTACATACACGTATATCTGGCCCAATTATCGATTCTTATCGTTTGTCTTCCTGCGTGGAAGAAGTACGACGATCTCTACGTCAAACATTTACACGATGGTTAGACATTTAGGCTTACAGCAAATGCGATTCTATTTGATCATTCGAGGAGGGATTACAATAAGAGGATGGAACGGGAAGATTCTCGGGGAGAAGCGGATAAAAATTAACGTTCTGACCACCGGGAAGCCAATTAACAGGCACCTCGATAATTCTGTTATATCTGAATGAAGCTTAATAATAATAATCATTTCCTTTTAGACAATGATCCGAAGGGAAGACTTGGAAGTTCTATAGAATTTTCTGAACAATGATTAATTTCACTGTGTTCGTTATTACACTGCTGGTATTTATGCGAAATGAACATTTTCCTGCGACAGTTACGAGGAATTTATTTCTTTGTTTAATAATTTCAATAAGGTGCCAGTTATATGTAGACGTACTTTTAATATTTTTTCGCCTAATTACTTTCGCTATAGGTACAGGGTGTATAAAAAGTAATCTACACCTCTGGATCGGGGGACATTTGTAAAACTTGCCGCAGAATTGTTTATGACGAAGAAAATTGTTGTTGCAAAATTTGAAAGAAAATTTCCTCCGTTGGATAAATTATTTTCCAAAAATTGACATGCAGACTAAAAAATATCTACGATACAACAGAAATACCATTTATGATTGTTAATTCCGTCTGTGTAATATTATATTGAAAAACTTACAAATGGCATAAGTACATAAAGTAGAACGATTTTATCCGAAATAGAAGTAAAGGATAATGGCCAGCCACGTCAGTGGTACTGCGTTGCTATATATCAGATAGATTTTCAAAGGCGCCTTTCTTGGAAAGTAAACTTCACACGAAGAATTTTTATTTTACATTTTTGATCCAACTCGAGTGTGTACGCTCGGGTGGTATCGTACTCTCTATAAAAAGAACGTCAAACTCGGGTTTTTTCGCAACGTTGAAAATTTATCGACAAACCACCCGGCTACTGTTTAATACTCTTCGCACCTAGAAAACTCTGCACGATAAAGTAATGACTAACAAGAATTAATTTATTGGCTAATGCAAGTCGTGATAAGATTTTTTCCTGCCACCTTGAGTTTAATATAAAATATCTGCTTCTACAAAAAAAAAAGATGTGAAAGCCAATCTAGAACAACGTCTTTGACAAATTGGACGATGGCGGCCGAGATGGCCGACATTTTCCCGTTTACGTTCACGGATTCGCACATTTTTAACCGTTCCTTCTTTACAGAATGCCTTAGATATAACAGTTACACTAGATTACTATTTACACCTTTACACTCTCGTATATTTGCTCCTCTATATTCTTGCAAATAAGAAAAGATGGAGAATTTAATAGACTTTAATATAGGAAGCATCGAGCGATTAAAAAGACTGAATTTTATTTGAATATATTAATAATGTTTCAATGAAACTAGCACATAACAATTTGACCTTTTCATTCATTTTATAGGAACTTTTTAAATAAATGTTCCTGCAGATTTTGTTACACAAATTCCCAATTATCTTTCAATCAGAATATTTTGTGAAACCGCTAAAGGTAACAACTCATAAAAATTCCACCGCAGATATGTTTAATAAAACTAGCACACGATAATTTCAAATTCATTTTATGAAAACTCTTTTAATAAACGTTCCAGAAGAACTCCACAGAAATATATTTTGTTAAACACAACGGTCCGAACAGAAAAAATTAAAGCAGAAGACAACTGTCCATTTGGGTAAACTTGTAAGTAGAAAGAGCAAGTGACTAGTCAGCCGAATGCGAAGCCCGGGCGTCCAATAAACATAGAAGCACGATTTTCTAGGAAAGAGAGAGCTACAATTTAATTTTATTCCAAGTAATTTATTGGTCCTGGCAAGTGAACAAAATTCAGTGAAAATTGATCTAGGGGAGAAGTCGACGTATAGTTCTTTTCTGCGGTAGTATTCCCAGTTTCCGTCGTCCGTCCGCGCGAAGAACCTAAGAGGTAACAAGCCTGGAAATCGATTTGGCCATGATACCTATTCACTGTCCCGTTACCACATACTGTTCAAATTTGTGTCCCGCCGTAGGAAAGCTAAGCAAGATGATAAGACGTGCTTTCTGCGGTAATAAATATAATGGGGCCGGCTTGGATCGCGGACTATTGTCGATCAAATCAGAGACGATCTCTAATTATCATTCCGTGCACAAACAAACCTTTTTTTTTCACTACCATTACGTTGGAACATCTGCGGTCTATGTAACAGTACTGGTACATTATATTCGAAAATTTTATAGTAATATACAGGCTGTTTCCGGACAGGGTTGTACCATCGGGGGTGATTCTACGTGTAAAGGTAAGTCGAAAAAGAGGAATAACATTCCTCCGTTTGACGTACCGTTTTCCAGAAAATCGAGTTCGAAAATGCAGCGAACAGCGGACCCGTCTGACCATGGCGAACCAGTTCTACTTCCTGCATATACTGAACCACGCGGACCTGACTTAAACTCGATTTTCTCGAAAACGAGGCATCAAAAGAAAAAATGCTACTCCTCTTTCTCGACTCATTTTTATATGTAGAATCACCCCCTGGTGGTGCCTCTCGTCCGGTAACGCCCTGTGATTTGAAATCGCTATTATCTCGAATGAATCATTATTATTTTTATTCTGAGAGATAATATACTACTTGAAATTGCTACTACTACAATTAATATTATTTTTATTTTCGTATAGCAGTATTGAAAATCATTTCAAATAAAATTTCTCCTAGAGAAAAATGAGACAGAAATGTGAAATGAACGAGCATTTGAATAATGATGAATCATTAGGTCTCCCTAGGGAAGGAGGGAGGCTGGAAGATTTCCTATCGAAGAAATCACGATGGACGCGAATCCGGGTAGGGGATGATAGTTTGTGATAGCAACAGCGGGCGAGAAAGACGCGTGCGCTCGAGATCGCTAGTGGTTGCTTTCGAGTGGTCATCCGTGTCTGCGCCCACACTCCCCTTCCCCAGAAAAACCAGCACATCCCCCACATCCGTATATATACGAAGACACCCCCGACACTGTCTCATTTGGCATCGTTACCGTCGTGTCGTGCAACTCGCGCTCAATTCCGAAGATCGCACCCCCTCGAAGAAGAGAAATCGTCTGCTGCTTAGGATCTCCTTGATCTTCCTCCCTATACACGGTGAGTTAATTTCGTTTCTCATTTTTACTGGCCCTATTCTAATCGCTAATTTTCTTTTATATACATTGAAATATTCTTCTCTGAAAATCTTATTGGTTCGCAAAAATATTTAAATATTTCATCCATTGCCCTATAATATCGCGAGGAAGATGCTGAACAGAGTCTAGTAAATGTTGGGTTGGAACGAAAGTTCGTAGAGTTTTTAAATAAAAATGAAAAAATAATAAGTTATCTTAAAAATGATATGTCTGCATCGAATTACCGGAATTATGCCGATTCTGTTTTAATTCCACATCCATAACGCTGCTTAGCACGTTCTCTACTCATTAAATTAATTTTTTCAACCGTGTAAAATTTGAACAATTCATCTGAATTTTCTATAACCGTATTAACTTTTTCGATTTTTGCTTCTGGTACCATTAGTTCACGCTTTTCCCGAGTTACGTTGACAATAATTTGAAATGTCATTCCTTTTTGGAGATGTCAATATGTTTTTGCTTTTTTGACATTAATTGTTTCATTCGCAAATAATATTTGGACGTAACAAACTTGAGGAATAGGTAGGAGCGTTCTGTTCGTTTTTCTCTTAACTGTTCGCAATTATTTCCGAGTTTCACTTTTAATTACTCCATTAATAATTTTAATTGCTACCTCTGTGGCAATTTTACGTTTGTATTATATCTCATATACTGTTATTAAATTAATCTCTTCATGTTCCTAAAAATTTGTTGCAAAAATATCATCGTAAGATCGAGAGTGAAAAACTGTATATCGCTCAAAGAAAATGCTTCATTTCAAAAAATAATCGAAAATATATACTTCTTTGATGTGTATTCCACCCATTTTCTTCTTTCCGATACTATAAAACATCCCTCTCTGTTTGTGTTGTAAAATGTATTTTTTTCAAAATGTGACATAAATAAAACATGATTTGTCGGCCTGAAGTGTAAAGCAAAAATGAGTGAAGGATCTAAGGATCTCTTGTGCACAGAGTGACCTAAACATCACCAGATCATTTTAAAATGGAGTAACCTTTTTATTTTTTAAAAATTCGACTTTTAAATAATCCAGTGACTTTTGGGCCCCTTCGTATTTCTGAAGAGTATATGGGGGTCAATAATTATAACAAGCTGAGAATATCGAGATCTATAATTTTTTAACTTTACTGTTTTAAACTGCTGCCACTCGTTTCTGCCATAAATGCGTGAAACCGTGTCTTAATGGGAGGTTTAATTGAACCTTTGAAGAACTAATCGGTTATTGTTTTAATGAGACAATGAGTTTTAAAGGGACGAAATCGATTGTGTAACCGAGTGAACCCTTGCAATCCATATTCCATGGAAACCGATGACTAGGCAGCGGATCTTTATGTAAAATAAAACTGTAAAATGCGAGAATGTAGAAATTAATTTTCTTCCTTAATATATGCCGTATACTGCTGGATTGCTACTAATGAGTTTTATGCTGTTTTCATTTTAGAACAGCTTAACAAGATGTCCAGTCAATTATACGCGAAATCCATTTTCCTGTTTGCCATTATGGGATTCGTTTTCGCAGCGGAAAACTACGTAGACTATGCAGGTAGGTTAACGCAAAATTGAGCTTGGAATTATCATAATCGCGAGCGGAAAAGCCAGTGATCAATAACATCCTGATAATAAAACTTTAATACCAGTTTAATAAGAGATAAGCTGTTCTAGTTGTGTTTGCATATCAGGTAAATAATCTACGAGTTGTATTAATAACGAGGAAGTTTCGGAAAATATAGAATTTTTCAAGCCAATAATAATTTGACATTAATTATCAAACTGTGGATCTTTGAAAAAGAAATTAAGAAATTCTTGTGAAATCAGACTTTAATGCATTATTGACAAATGATTAGAATATTCAACTGAGCGACGGAAATAATTTATAAATCGATCTAATAAATTCAAAATGCAAATCAAATTTTCTCAAATGCTTCAATGATAAATAATACTATTTTTAATCACTAGATAGTGGATTGTATGCACTTATAACAAATATTAGCAAGTGAAATTTAAAACAGTAAGAAAATTTTTATATTGCATAAAGATCCGCAGTCTAGTGATTAGTAATCACCGTTTATTGATTTCTTTCTTGGCCTATTACAGATGAAATACCCGATAAATCACCAGCAGAAAATATTCGCGAGCTTTACAGACTTCTAATGCAGCGCAATGCATTTGAAAATGCTGGGCTTGGTGATACTCCCTTGGAGCATTTGATGATTCGCAAGTCGCAGCGGTCGCCATCTTTGCGGCTACGATTCGGACGTTCGGATTCTCGATTACCAGTAAGTGTCCACTTTCCAGTGCCATTGTTTGCAGGTTTTATAGGCTATAACTTATAGCTAACGATGGAAAATAATTTTAACAAAATATTCTGCATTTTTCTGTTGACACAAAGGACTTTTATTTACCCAAAGAACGACAGAAACTTATTCAAGTACCTAATATCTCGCTAGAGTAAATAAAAAGCTGGTTTCAACTTTTTGTGATTTCTTTGTTACAGATTGGAGGATTGTCAAGGGCCATGAACAATATTGCCTCATCGAGGTTCAACGATTGAAAGAATCGAAGCAGTCTTCTTTCTTTTCAACTATTTCTGTCACACGTGCGCAAACTATAGAGCTTTTAATCATTATTTTCGCGTGGTATACCATTTTTAGTGGCTATTGTCAATCTATTGTTATGTTCAATTATGCGATGGCATGAAACAAGCGAATATTTATAGGACATATTAATTAAATCGGAATCATTCCGATCCGGAATGATCTGGAATCATTTTTTATTATTATGAATGAATAAAAACTGGGACACTGTGGAATGTATAATAACGAAAAATGGAATAAAAAATTTACTGACGCAACTAATTCGTTGTTCATCTTATTTCTTAACTATTGTGCGCACTTCTTTGCAATTTTGTTTTCTACTCATCCGTTTTTGCCGTAAATGCAGTCGATTCATACCGTAATGATAATAATTGAAACATAAATTTCAATGTTACTTAAAATGTGCTGTTTTTACGGTAGAACATAACTTTTTAATAGAATTCATGGCCTCTCTGTCCTCGAGCGACAGTTCACTCACATTTTTGAACTCTGGTCGCATAAGTATCTGACTTCGCGCACGCGCCACTGTGATGGAAAGAGGTATAGTCAAGGCTTTCCTCCAATTAGTCTTTTCATACTGAACGAGAAACTACAAATAACATGGTAATGTAAAAATTAATATCTTAATAAGTGTCTTAAAGTGTCAGTATAAAAATCAGTATCAAAATAGTGTTAAACAACTTTAAATGCTGACCTGATCGAAGGTGGTATCTTCGATATGAAACATTATGTAAGTTAATGGTTTAACAAGCGGATCAGTCTCTGGTATATGCGTACAATATGTTTTACTGTCATTCTGACGTAGACTATTTAATAATATGTCTGACGCTCGGACTAAACATTGGTGTACCACCTGTATTACCAAAAAAAATTGTATTTTGCAAAATTATATTTACTGTCGACGTAAAGGGAAATATTTTCATATTTACTTTTAATGCCTGTCTCCCGGATTCGGTAAACAATAATTCATCGGTGATGGTTTCAATGATAGAAGGCATGCCAGCTACCTCCTTGTCATGTGGATTTTCGTTGATCCTTCGAATACTGAAAAGTGCATGTCTCTTCAATATTTGAACTATTTGTGATAGAACAAATCCACAAAGCAGATTTTAAATATCTTACTTCTGATTTACCAGCTGGAAAAAGTCATCGATTTGCGAGGTGTGTTTATTGTCCTCGTCGATGCCGCAGATGGCTTCAGCCAAAGCGATCGCGATTGCCGAATCATCGTTCGATTCGAACAAGCTCAGTTCCTGAGTCGTTCCTCTGGGAACTGAACCGACTACCGTTTTCGGTTTGCAGTTCACCGAGAACTCGAGAAGAGCGGCGTAAAGAGACGTGCACAGAATATGGAAAAGAACGTTGCCGCCAATCGGATGACAATGAGCGGGGATATTATCATTTAACGCGAGTGCGATCCTCAAAATGGTGGTCGGTAACGTTAGATACAACTCGGTGAAGCAGCCAATTACCAGCGACATTGCCTGATACATGCTCGCTCCAGTCTGCAAATTACATTTAACAAAAGATTTACATAGAGCGTCTAAGTTAACTATTAGCGATCTTTTATAAACAGTAATCCTTTAATTTTTACTGTCAGTGCAGTTAGGCGCTCACGACTTACTTTCGCAGCTTCCAGCAGTAACTCGATGATCGGCGGCATCATGTACCTCAATGGCTTTAAAATTGCATTCACCCACGGAGGTCTGCATTGATTCCAGACCTGCGTAAGTGGAAAACAATCCCATTGTTATTGCATTTACCAGGCGAGCCCAGAAAGCAACGAGACCTGTCTCATTACTTTCTAACGCACACCTAGTACATTTTTCAGGTTTGATCCAGTACCTGTTGTCGATCGAGGTAATTCGACCAGTCGTGATTCTGCTTCAAGCAAGGCACAATAACATGGTCAGGATCCTGCACTATGTGAGTCAACACGTACATTAAACTATACAGAATCAACGGCGGTGTTATTTTCATGAAGTGATTGCACAACGCGCTATTGCAGAGAAAGCCGCCGCAGTTTTTCACATGTTTCTCCGATTTCTTTGAGGTATAGTAATCGTCTTCGGATGTGAAATTGCCACAGTCGTTAATTAAAATGTTCAATAGAATCTTGGATACGGCGTAATCGTTCATAGAAAGGACCTATGCAAATTTTAATCAGTGGTTGGATCTTTTAAATGGCCTAGGGTTCAGTTGTTTACCTTTATTATTTGAGGCCAATTCGGTTGGGGTTGGTGTCTGAGTATGTTCAATTCTAAAATCACTGCTCTGTTTTCTGGCAGACTTGAAATGTATACGTCAGAATCAACTGAACCTAGTAAATTAGGCGCGCATATTAACAGCCAGGGTGCAGGTCCATGGCGTGGTTGCAAAATTTTTAAATTATCGAGCCCTCCACGAAATGCCTACAAATCAAATAATTTAATGGATTTCTAGCAAAAGGGCGTCTGCTACATTTCCCAAGTTTTCGCAGGAAACTACCTGATATACCTGATACAACTCTTGAAGTGGCGTCCCCCTAAGTAACAAGCAAGTCAACAACTCGTTGCATTTTGCATGAATGTCCCTAATAGCGACAGGCAATTTATTTAATTTCATCCCAATCATTTCACTGGCACCAACACAAGCGTTCAAAGCTAGGTACCCCGTGCAACAGAGAACATTGAAGGCATCTGTCCAAAATTGTTCGGCCCGTGCTAAACTTGGCCTAGCCTAATACAATAGGATATATTGTATATTTTATTTCTTATCAACATGATTGAAAAACGGAGCGGTTTGTGCTCCTTAAAGTGCACAAAGTGTTAATGAAGCGCTCACATAAATGAACCGTGTCACAATAATGGATAGCGATTCGTTCAGTATCCCAGAAAAAATACGCTGCGCCATTTTCGGGGAAACGGTGTCCCATAAATCTGTTCTTGTTCCTAAAAATTACTTTTATCGAGGGACTTGAGCTGAAGACAATCCTACAAGCTTACTTTAAATGGAATAATGAATTATGCTACCTTGCATATACAGCCACCACATTTGTATCACGTAGGAGCAGCGTTCGCGTTCGAAAAATGACTTTGAGTCGTGCCAATTAAGAGAGTCCGCCTCATTGAGGATATATAATGAAATTAAGCGACAATGTAAGTCTAATAATCTTTCTGCTACAGCTTCAGCCATCTCATTGTACGATTTGTACGATTTGTTTATCTTTTCACTGTTGGCAATTGGATTATTCATTCATTTGCTTCATTTCATAGTTTAAATACTCTGAATATTTGTTGTGTTATTGAATAGCGACAAATAAATGTACCCGGTGTACGCGGAGACTGTGCTTTTAGACTGTTGACTGTAACACCATAAACAGTTTCGGATCAACGCTGCTGCACCTAACGTGGCTGTCAACACTGTTAAATCCGCGTGATCCAGTGACTCTTGAATGAGAAGATGCAAGTGTTCTGAAATTAGTACTAAAGCTTTTTATATTGTCCTAATCTGTTAATTAATACACTATCCATAGAAGAAAATATTAGATCAAAAGCTCATCGCAAATTCTTTTTACCAGAAGAGAATTTTTGTATCCGAGATACGCTTTGAAGACAATACCTAATAATTGTTCAGAGGTATCAACAACTGTCAATATAAATTCGGACGGTTGAATTTGTTTAATAACTCTGTCTTCGGCTCCTGCACTTCCAGCACTTCCAGCAGCTTCGGAACTTGTTAATCCAGACTGGCGTTTGAAAGCTGCTTGGAAGTCTAACTCCCACCATGTGACAATTTTAATAGCAGCGAAAGAAGCGTGCCTTGGAAAGTCAAGTTTTCCACCGCATATACGCGTGCATAATGGCTCTTTTAGTACTGTCTGCATTTCCTGCATCATTATAGCATGTTACGTCGGTTTTTTTAATTTACTTTGCAACAAAGGATGTTATTAAAATTTTCCCCTCTAATTTATTATTACATCTACAACAATTACTAACGATATTATTACCTGATAATATTGCATGTCGCGTTGCAATAAAATTCTAACGCGGTCTACTAAGTTGCCATCTTCCATAATCTCCATGATTGCGATTTTTTTCTTAAAAATTAATATTAAAAATTCCTTAATGTCCTAGTCAAATAATTTTTATTTACATAAAAATTCTATAAATGATTCACAAGTATATTAACATACAATGTGCATTTGCATGTAATGTGTAATTTGAGTTTAAGAAAGAAATTTGTTATTGAAAAATTAAGCTTTGTGAAAAGTTCTAGGACGATTGTGTAAAAAAAAAATGACTACGTATTGTAAAAATATAAATACTCACATATGTCTATGACAATATATTATACTATAATTTATATACAATAACTGAGATTTATGTTCAATGCAGAACACATGTACAAATATGTGTTAACTGACCCAGCCGCTTCAATTAAAATTACAATATCGTAGAACAGAAATGATGTTACAGAAAACCATCCAATACAGCATCTTTCTCATTACCACTAAACGAACACTTTTCGAAACATGTAGGATTCATTATGATTGCTGGTATTTCGTTATTAAGTAATTCATGTAACGACTTTCCATCATGTTTGTAAATCCATTTCCCATTTACAAAATCATATCTCTTTGGGCCAGACTTTGGAGAAGAGAGCCAAATTTGTTTATTTGGGGTTTGACGGTTTATAACATAAGTACCGTACGATTTACCAAATTTAATAGTTAGTACACCATCCTGCAATATCATTGTACGTCAAACAGAGTTATAAAGTATATCTTAAAAAAAAAAATCAAAAGATAATGAAAGACATACTCCATACGATACATCTGCTTCTGTTAAATGTGAAGACTTTTCGATCAATTCATCAAAGTACTCTGTTAAAGAGTCAAGAGTTTCATCTGTGACTTTTTCAAATTGTACAGCTGTGAGTTCTCTGTAATAAGGAACAAGCGGTGTTAACATTTTAGATTAATTAATTGACAATATTTGGGGCAAACATTGCATGAAACATTTATTACATAAATTATTACATAAAACATTTTGTTATACGAGGTACTAAATTTTTTTATAAAACCCCGTTTTTATAATTAGAAATAATTTGTCAAATGAACTCACGTGTCCGACGAATAACCCGAGCCTGTGTTTGAACTAAAATGTGTTATTAATCTATAATTTATGCCATTCAAACCACTTTTTTCACTCAAACATTTTCCAGGTTGCGACACAAGATAACCTAGAATATTTCGTTTACGATGCAAACTGGTTCCTTTCGTTAAATATCTGTTTATATTGTTTGCTACGGAGTCGCAGGAGATAATTCTAAAGTAGCCATACTTGGTTACAGTCTTTGTCAGCAACATGTTCAATTTGTTATGTTTTCCCTATTGATCAAACAAACCCTTCGGACGACATCGCTATCCGAATAGCCGCGTGAAACATGCCTGCTGCCATGTTTCATGGCGCGCTGATAACAGCATTTAAATGTGGCGGGAAAAATCAAATTGTGAAAATAAATACGTTCGGAATTTATAACTCAAATTTAAATATTTGGACTGTACAACTACCTGCAACTATTATTTCAATCTCAGTAGAGTTATAATATAGCATCTGAAGCTATAAATTTAATAATTACACCATAATAATTCAAATTGGCAATTGAAAGATTTCAATGGTATACATTACAACGTAATTGAAATGCTATGAAGTTGGACTAAATTGTATTCAAAATATATAATAAATCATAGATTAATTCAATTGATAATTCTGCATAACTCTGTTTCTAATTATAGCGTTACAAGACTATTTGCAGTTCAACAATCCCAAAAACTGGTTTATCTCTTTCTGTTCTCATTCTAGTTATGCTTGACTAAGCAAGATATGTGTGTACAAGTTCTCAGTTCACCTTCATGCTTTTTTGTTTAAGAAATTGGGATGCCCCGGAACGAACGTGGGTCTGACAAGAAGAGGAAGAAGAAGAAGAAGAGAGGCTCGAAGATGTATAAAAGTAATCAACACCACGTGCTCAGTTCAGTAGTCCACAGCATTTGCAAGCGTGTTTGTCGATTCACTACGTCAAGCCAGTTGTGTTGTAATTAATTGACGCCCCATTAATTAAACTATCAAAGCAAAATGTTAGGTCGCAGCGGTCTTATCGCATTAGTCGTGCTTTCTCTGAAATTCGAACAATTCGCTGCACAATCAAATTCTGACATTTTACCAAGACCAACGTTTGAAATCTTGGAACAGAATCAGATTCGAATTTCAATTCCAAGTAAGTAAATAATAACAACAGTAAATGCGTGTAGTAATCATTTCTTTAGACACGTCTTTTCATAGCGAATGTGTTTTTTTTTCTAAATAATGACCTTGTAAAGAATTGAGTGTGTGAAAAATAATTAATCACTTTCGATGTGTTCGTGCGTAAATTCGTGCGTAGCGTTAGTGATTCCCCGGAGACATGAGCGTCTCGACTAATCGGGTTTTCCCTACGCGCGAAACTGTACATGATTTATGAGAAAGAGCGATTAAGTATACGAAAGATTAAGTAGATTGCAAAATTTAGTGGGGAAAATGAAGTTAGTTTTTATTCTTATTTTATTGAAACCGAAATAGTGGAAATTTTTATTTCGTTAACTAATAGGTTCCTTCTAGTAAAAATAAATTAGAAATGTAGTTAATTTTTCTCAATGTAAACGTTTTCTTTTGTCTCGTACATTTGCAAGCGTTGTAAACGCAAAACAATCTGCAGATTATTTAGTGTGTCGTTCTGCTGCATGTGTTCTTGTTATTCTCTGTTGCCATTTAGATAATCACTATCATTACACGTTTCCAAATATTAATAGCAGAGATTACTTGGAATCACTACGCGAATTATCAATTATAAAATAACATAAGTACGTATCACTCATTTTTGCTGTTTCTGTTAACTTCTTTCGTGAAACTATACACGTGTTTCTTATGTCATTACAAAAATATATTTAAAAAATATGAATATATTTTTCAATATTTTTTCGATTCCATTCACAGACAAAAACGGACTGAAATTTTTCGCTTTCCATGGAAATATAAATAAAAGGATCGACGTAAATAATGTGGGAGACATATCTGGCGAAGTTTATAGGGCGAAAGATGGAAAATGGACGATTCAAACGCGGCATGGTACCTTACTGGATGGAGATATCATATATTACTGGATCCAAGGACAAGTTAACGAACAAATGCATACAGAAGTTGGCCAATGGGTATTTGGAAGTATGTGCAATTTATTCTACTAACATTCTTTTATAGTTAATGACAAGATTTACTCAGAGTCTGTACGATTATTTGTCAATATGTGTTTGAACGAAAAAGTAAAAGAATATATAAACACAAAATGAAAACAGGGACAAGTTATTTCTGTTTTTAAAATATTTTTGAAAGAAAAACTATTTTTACGTAATCGAAAGAATATACACGAACCTGAATTGTAATTACAGCCGGAAAGGATGGTGAAGGAAGATCAGCTGGGTCATTATTATTCAATGAAGATTTTGATAGTCTGCAGGAATCAGTTTGGGAACGTGACATTAGGATACCATTAGGTCCTGTAAGTTAACGTGTACATGAATTACATTGAGTAATGCAAATTAAGATCATACATTAAGAACATTAAATTAGAATGTATAAGTATAGAGTCTGCCCCTCCACGGTTGCACCATCAATACTGGGACACCCTGTATAAATGCAGAACAACATAAATTCTACTACAATCATGTAACGTTTATGTCACAGGATTACGAATTTTGCGTATACCATAATGAACGTAACGCGCGTCTATTAGGAATTGTCGATGGAAAACTTCGATTCATGCCACGGATTTTAGAAGATCTCTATTGGGAACGCGCCCCTGCGTTTGGACAAATGAAACTTTCTGGGTGGGTGTAATGTAAAATTAATCCTTAGCACTTCCTACCTTAGCACGTAAAAATATTATATTTATGGGCAGTAGATTGAGGCTGTCTCCACACGGAGCAATGATTAATACTATTTTGTGAATTATAGAAATTTTCTTTGATTTTTAATAGCTGTACGAGCATCATGTTTGAAGAATGTGAGCGAAACGCGACAGCCTTCAATATCTTACCACCTGTTTTATCGTCCAGATTAACCACAAAGAAAAGCTTCAACTTCCGTTATGGGAAAATTGAGATCAGAGCGAAATTTCCTCGAGGGGATTGGTTGTATCCAGGTAGGTGACGATTTTCTTTGAATTGAAATGAAATTGGGCGAAATTTAATCTAGTCTTCGTTGTAACAGAGATGTATCTACAATCACTATCCGATGTCTATGGTCATGGATATTTAAGTGGACGCGTTATTCTTGGCCTTGCCAGAGGAAACGATAATTTAATCGATCGTAACATGAATTGCATTTACGACGCAAGAAAGTTGGAGTTTGGATTCAGACAGGGCACAAGCGCGCATGTCAACGATTATATTGTTCAGAAGATAAAAGAATTAGGCCCAAAATGGACGCAAGACTTCCACAACTATACAACAGTGTGGAACAGAAACGGATTTACGTTTTCTGTCGATGGTGAAGAAGTTGGCGAACTGATCCCCGAATCAGATGGATGGCTGCACAATAGCAGTTATGATAAGATGGCACCGTTCGATGAACAAGTAATCAAACATCGCATTCGTCTCGTTTTATATAGTTACCAAATACAATTATTTACTGGGCGTTACTTACTATGTTTGTTTTTTTTTCACAGTTTTATATTTCTATTGGCCTCGGAGTGGGCGGTATTCGCGTTTTTCCGGATGATATAGAAAGTTCGAACCATAAGAAGCCATGGCGAAACGTTGGAGCAAAGGTAAAAATTAGGTGAACATTTTAGCTAGTATCACACGAATGAACATAAAGTAATAAAAATGAATGTATTCTAGGCAATGTTAAATTTCTGGAAAGCAAAGGACAAATGGTTACCAACTTGGGAAGAAAATGAAGGTAGTACACCGACTTTTGAGATTGATTCCATTAAAGTGTGGTCAGTTTGATAGTATTAAAAATTATGCGAATGTTATTGAAGAAGTGCATACAAATATTGACATAGTGAAATTAATGTCACTACTTTTGTACTTAGTATTATCTAATAATGCGAATAAAAAAATAATAAAATAAATACTTAACAAAATTTCAAAGTTTATTCAATTGTTTACTACAATAAACATAATAGCAGTCCCTACCATTAATCCTCTGTACGAGGAGCTTGTTCAACTGATTCAGGTAAAGTTTGCAGTTCCACCTGTGGAACACAAATTTTAATCAGTTTATGTTTGTTTTATAGAAACACTACTATAAGAAGCAATCAATAGAAAATGCTCGCCAATTTTTATGTAATTTAGCACTATTTTTTACTGGACCGACCTAGCTTTCTTTACTTATGTACTTACAATGCATAAACTACAAAAGATATTGAAGAAATATGCTACTTCACAAAATTATAGAACCAGGAGTGAACTAGACTAATTTGCAGTACTTTCTGTGCAGAAATTATTATCTTATTTTGAATTAAAAACTAGTGAGTGTCACTTACAAATATGCCTTGTCAAAAATAATCAAATGAAATCGTACCCTTGTAGCTTTCATCGCCACTCCTTCTGGAAGATTTCTTTGGAGGTATTCTAGGAAAGTGTCGGCCGTTGATCCAGTTAATCGGAAAAAGTCAAGATATCTGAAGTATGTTCTCGTTTCGTATTGAACGCGATGTTTTTTGTGGACATGGACACTCTTCAGCAGCGTATACCTTTCATGGATAGCTTTCTTTGGTGCGACACTACAAATTTTAACATTACTTAGCATTGTTCAAAACTTCAAACATTGAGAGGTATACAATTAATTTGATTTTCTTTACAAAAACGCAAAATCATGGTCACAAACATGTTAGAAGTGAGTTCTTGCATTAAAACTCACTTTCTGCCAACAGTAATATTTAAGTTTTTAGCTGCCATAAAGGCAAACTCTCCGTAACTCCTTAAAACCTCAGGATCATTTCCCCTGACTTCAATTTCCAGTTTTTTATACAATTTATCAAGAACAGGCTGGAATATATTAAATAAAATATGAAATATAGTCGTACTTTGATAAATTAAAAACCACCGACAAGAAATCTCTGGCGAAAACCATATTCATGTACCTCATTACTAGCTGCTGAAGAATCGACATATGTAGGTTCTGTTGAAAATAACGAGCATGGTAATAAATTGATATGCCACTTTTGATGTAAGCTGTTATTTGCAGCGTTTTGTAAAAATGATGATATCTGAAAAAGGGTACAGTGATTAACCTTAACCTCTTCTGAACGAGCATAATAAGCATCGAAATAACATACCTTTGAACGAAACATTTGTTATTCTAATTTACATAAATACGAAGAAGGCCTAAATTTTATTATTCTAGATCAGAATAAAATGTATCATTTGCGCTTGATGAAATGTAAACAACGCGTATTTAGGTGTATTCGTCGTATGTGCAATACACGGCAAACACATGCACCAAGCGTCTAAAAGTCTAAACACTGGCGTCCCTGTTCCTCTCGCTCGACAGAGTCGCAAGGGGAAGCCCGCTCAGTGAAAACAAAAAAATGAATTTTCTATAAATGTCCACGACACGATTCTGGCGAGGGTCATATATCGGATAGGAGAAACTATTCTTCGATTCACGCCGAACGTAGAAAAGGACAGCGAAGTTCCGTCCAAAAGGTGGAGCAGAATTTCTGGTCCAGATGGCATAAGGAATCAAGGTTTCATCGTTTTATGTAAATGCAATTTTATTTAAAAAGTACAATTATTCTATAATTTGGGAAGTGCACGACAGAATAACAATTAAACTTACTTTTTACACTGTCTTATAGGAGGTTTATGTAAATACCGTTTTCTAAATTTTATAATACCACTTATAGATCCTATATTTATAGTGAAGTTACGTTCTCAATCAATACTTTTGATACGATATTTTATTAACGTGTTCGATACTTAAACAAACAAAGAAGTAATAACTTAAAAAAAAATAAGTGTTTTGTTCATACCAATTGATAAAAAGTGCATCAAAAGTCTATAAGCTCTGGTATCAATGGTAGTTATACCATAGAAAATAAAATTGTATTGAATTAAATTGTAAAACTTATAGTGTCCGTTTTTTGATGCAAGGTAACGCGACAATAAGAATTTGTTAAAATGAATTGTTAATAGCAGCTTGTTAAATTAAGGAACATAAATCTTAATGAAAACCTTTGAACTGGTTGGTAGAAAAGGAACGTTGGTGTTGGAAATTCGAATTCTGCGGTTGCCACGAGCCTACATTCTTTCCACTTTGCCAAGTGGACGAAGATTTCTTCTCGTTATCGTTTTGCGAGGTCCAACGCGACTCCCTCATATTTTTAATACCGTTGTTTTGCCACTGTGGCGGTTTCGCCGCGAAAGTCGTATCTATATTCTGCCAATTGTCTTGATGTTTCAACCATGTATCCGCTGGTTTATCGTTCTCCCTCATCCACGCGGACGACGACGACGACGAAGCGATATTTTCTAATTTGAGCCATCTTTCCTTCAACCCTAAATTATTACCATCGTCGCCCCAAGGATCTCTCGCGTCCTCCGGCAAATCGTTCAAGTCCTCCTTGTCGTTTTGCTTCCAGCTATCTTTCACGTTGAACGTATCCCACCGGCTCTGCTTCTTGTTGTTGTCCAGCCAGGATTCTTTGCGAGGATTGAAACTTTCTTTTCCTCGAATGTTCCAATTATCGTTGCTGCTTCCAGGCATGTTGGGCGCGTTCGACCATCGATTATCAGAACCGGACGTCCATGTTTCTTTGGCCATCGGTTTCGGACACGTCTGTTTAGGATTCCAAGAACTTCCACCAACGTTCCAGGCATTATCGCGATTCGAATCCTTGGCGTCCCACTTCTCCAAATTGAGGTTCTTACGTTGTCTGTCGTTGGACGAGTTTTGATCCCAGTTGTTTGTCGAAGTCGAAGGTTTGTCCATTCTCCAAACGTTCTGAGCCTGTGGCTTCTCGGTGGGCCGTGACCAAATGTTTTGCTCTATAGCCCCTCTGCTCGGTATGTCCCATTCGTCCGCGAATCTCTGCGGTGGTGACATTTGTCGTCTCAGCGGCGATGGTTGCCTCCTCGGAGGCGACGCAGGCCGCCCAAACACGAATCTCTGCGGTGATTCCGCGCGTCTCATTGGCGACATCTGTTGCTTTTCGCATATTATGATTTGTCGTCTGGAGAGCATCATTTCCTGCGTGTTTGGTGACATCATTCGGTTGGGAGAAGAGACCTGCCTTCGCGGCGTAGAAGTCTGCCGTCTCGTAGGGGATATTTGCCTTCGGCAGGGCGACACGATGATCCTCAACGGCGAAATTTCTCGTCGTAAAATAGAGGCGTCCTGTCTTTTTGGCGACATTGGACGATTCATGGTCATTTCAGGTCGTCGGGGCGGTGACGCGCGTCTCGGTGATAGAGGTCGTCTGGGTGGCGATGCTCGCCTTAGAGGAGACATGGGACGCCTTAAAGGCGGAGATTGTGGACGTCTCACGGGAGAACGCTGTCTGTATACCGATGGTGATTCACGATGCATCGGGGAGAAATGTCTTCTAGGAGGAGAACATAGACGTCTTGGTGGGGACAGCAATGGACGTTTAGGCGAGAATCTTTTCGGAGGGCTCTGACGATGCTTCATCGGGGACGCTTGCCTTCTAATAGGCGAATTAGGTTTTCTCATGTTCCCCATTTCGTTCCAGCGGTTCCTTTCGAACGGCTTATCTCGGCTCCAGTTGTCTTGAACTGGTTGCTCGCGCATGTGTGTGTCCTCATATCGGTCCGGAGATATGCGGAATGGATTGTGTGTTCTATAATTAATCGGGGGCCCCACTGGAAGTATCGTGTTTGGTTCTAAAGGCGGTATGTTGTCGTACTTTTTGTAAGTCGTCTTCTGCTCTAAGATTTGGTTGTCTGAAAATTGTTTTGCCGTGGCCATTAAAATGTCTTGAGCATCCATTTCTTGCACATATCGACCTGCCAACAGAGAATCATCCTCCGTTTTGACGTCTCGTTGACCGGTAGTGTTTTCTGCGGGCGCTATGCGATCCCAAACGGAACGGGGAAGCTGACTCTGAAGTTTGTTCGTTTGCTCTAGAACCATATTTAACATGCTTTGTAGTTGTTTCGCGGTATTTACGTCCACGGTCGGCGCAGGTCCACTCAGCTTCTCCTTCGCTATCTTTAAAAGTTCATGATGCTGCTTCATCCTTTGGGCGATGTCCATATCGCTCCGATTATTAGATAATCTTTCCCGTAAGTCTGCTTGCTCTGTGTGCTCTCGCAACTTTTTTTCGTACAGAGGATTGATCTTCAAGTGCGGGCTTTCTGTGTTCCATTCCTTTTTCTTCTTAGCTGTCATATCTATTGTTTAATAAACAAACTTTTACTTTTCTGTAGTGTACGTACGAGTAAGAGAATATAGCTGGATAAGGGAATGAAAAATTAAACCGAATGAAAGTTCACACAAAATCGTTGACCTCTTATTCAGCCATTCTTTCCTTTCGTTTGTCGAATAACAAAATAGTGTACCAGATTTAATAAATATTTAATAAAGTATCAACTTACCCGCCTGCCAAGGTTTAGGATTGAATTTACCAAATTTCTTCATCACTTTCTTCGGCGGAACTCCATCTTTATCCGGCGAATGAGGACGTTTGCCCTTGAACTTGCTTTGGAAAGGCGCAGTCTCTAGATTTTTCGAGCGAGCACCTAGTTTCTTTATCAGCGGTTTCGCTTTCTTCGCCGGGAATTTTGTTAATAGTTTGTTCAACGATTTTCTTGCTTCAGCTTCTTTGGCCGCTGTCTTTTTATCCGTTCCGTTGGTTTTTTGCTCGGTCGTCTTTTCTTGACCTGCCTTGCCACTTTCTGCAGATTTAACCATTTCCAGAGTAAGTTTTGGGAACCCTAGTTTCTCTACCGGTCGTCGCTGAAGTAGGATCACAACTTCGAAATGTGGACCAACTGGTAAGGTGTCGACGACGCATGCTACGATGGGAATAAATGCACATCCGAATTGGGTCGTTTCCATTGGGCGAGCTAGCTCTAATATCGCACGAACCGATTGCTTTGTTAATGTGGTTATCATCACGATTCGTTTAATGGATACAATTTTCCTGAGGCATGCCATCACTTCAATTGCTGCAAGATTTACAAAAACATATATTTTATATTAAACGTTTCAAACTTAGACGAAGAATAGTGGTAAATTATGAACAAACGAACCTCGACCAATATTAGTGTTCGCATTAACTATTGCACATGTTTTCCGACCTTTCGCTTTTTGCACAATCTTGCTTGTTACCTCAGATGGGGATCCCATAATGAAGGAAGCATTCTTTATGTTATTTAATTCACACGTCATTTCTGCTTCTTCCACTTCAGATGGCAGATCCACCCCCACAACGTTTTGACATTTCTGTAACGCGACAATAAGATTTAATCACTTCATTACTCAGGAGTAACAAGAAAACTATTCTAGATAGAGTAGTATATACATTACCGATGCCATCATTAAGCCTATCAGACCAATGCCACAACCTATTTCGATTAGGGTTGTTTTCGGGTTAAGCGCTAGTAGATCCATCACTGCCTTCGCTACGTTCTCCGCTCCCGCAGTATTCGACCAAAAGTTTGTTTTAGGCGCGAGCTGCACTTTTAATCCTCCAACAATTTCATCCAACGCTTCCGATCCCACCAAGAACGTTGTGTCCGTCACGGTGGTGTCGTTAACTCTATAGTTAGGAAATAAATCAACCATAATTAGCCGAAATTTTCGGGTTCTCGCACACCTCTAATTATTTGATATCACAGTACTCTACTTACTTATTTATAGATTTGCAATACAGTGATTTCACATTACAATCTTTGCCAGACCCAGATTCAAAAGTCTGCTTCAAACGATCCATTGTGCTGTGACTAATATTTTTGCCAGTTGCGAAAAGCATAAGTTTATCCATGCTGTTGCAACGTACCACTAACCAGCACCATTCTTGTTTAGCCTCGATGTTCGATTCTTTTTTTGCTTCTACTTCTGTAACGTCGGATGCATTTTCCGCTATGCCGTTTTCATCAGTCGGATTTTCGGTCGTTTGAAGAAATTCTTCAAATACCTGCGAGAAGTTATTAAATCATTTTTGGATGTAGTATAGTTACTAAAAAGTTTATAAATAAGTTCCTGAAGTGTATACCTTTACAGCACGGAACACAAAAGATGGAAATTCGAGTTCATTGTTTATATTAACACCCCATGCTCCACTTGGTTCCAATTTCCAAACTGTTTCCATATTTTTGATATTAGAAGTGTCATCGTTGCCTGTCTCCTTAGTGTCTTGAACCTTCTTTCTACTACCTGAATATATTATATTGACACCGTCACTTAGTCGAGGAAATGGTATCATTGAGTATGCAGGACGAGTCTCGTGACATGACGACTTCAAAATAACTCCGGAAGATATACAGTACTGTAATCTGTGTTTTATTACTTTGCTTTTTTATCGAGATACGAGGGGTACCTTCAGTTTTTTAAATGGAATGATTGTTTGAAAAATTTTGTCGCACAACAAATAATTTACGAGTTTGAAGTCGTCATGCTACGAGACTCGCCCTGTACACTTCTCGAGTTAAAATAATTGAATATGGTATCACAGTAAAAATTCTCATTTTCGAATGGTTCAATTTGTAATTAGAGAATTGATTTATGCTCACAGACGAATTTCCACCGGTTAGTATACGGTTTTTTCAAGCAACAACGTCGAGCTGGTCTCAATTTGCATAGAGGAGATCCGTTCACTTCTAGTTCCCATTGCAACCATCTTTCGTAACATGGATATGAAATCCCAAAGATTCTAGCCATCTTCGTCAACCGTTCTTTTACAATTGCCTCTTTCACAGCTAGCTGTATGAAATAATAAATTGAATGTATTAACTTTATACGACAAAGTAAATTACTGTATTCCAATATTATTTTCTTATTTAATTATGTATTTCTTTATATACCTTTTTGTCGTACCACTCATTTTCTGCAGAATTCTCTGGTTCTACTTCCATTTTCATATCTTCACCATCATTAGCCAAAGATGCATTCTGTTCAACATTGATGTTTTTGTCCGTTTCGATACTTCCCTTAGCTTTCTCTTTTCCTAAATCAGATGTGACATTCTCTTTCTCCACTTTATTATTTTCTTCTTGCGCTTGAAGGCCTGAAAAGTTCAACACCATATTTTGGATTTTATCTAACTTATGCAAATAATCTTCAATTGCTACATGCTTTTGTTCATGTAATTGATCCAAACTAATATCAGCAGTGAAATCAATTGACTCTGTGTTCGATGACTGTGTATATTTATCATCTGCATTTGATGCATTGTTTTCAACATTGTTATTAATGTTCACACTATCTGGTTGTTCCTCATTTGTTAAATCTACAAGTGGTATATCCATATCTTCTCTCAAGTTATCTTCTTTCAAATTATCAACTTTCGAGATATCTTCTTTCAAATTATCAACTTTCGAGATATCTTCTTTCAAATTATCAACTTTCGAGATATCTTCTTCCAAGATATCTTTTTGTAAGTTATCTTTTTGTTCGTCATTTGATGCAATATCACTCTCTACTGTAACATCTGTCTTTTGTTCATCTGCTATGTGTCCAACCACATTTGGTTCACCTGTAGTTTGTTCAGCCATGTTCTGTTCCTCTACATTTCCGCTTTGTTCCTCTACATTTCCGCTTTGTTCCTCTACATTTCCGCTTTGTTCCTCTACATTTGCAGAATCTTCTGTACTCTTATCTAGCGCATTATTAGATGCATCACCTTCTTCGTTGCATTCGTCTACTATTTCATAATCTTTCCCTTTGATCGTGACTGCTCCTGGATTTTCTGTAACAAACATATTGTCCTCTACAATTTCCTCATTATAAGAATATACAAATTGGGAGCCTCATATAATATTACATAGAAGATTGTTCGATTGTACTGTGAACAATGAACTTAAACTAAATTTCTTACGTAAGTTTACAGATCTAATGTATAAAATTGTTATCGATGGAAGGCTTTATGTATACCACAAAAGCGGTTCCAAACCTGAAGGAAAACAATGCATCGCTGAAGGGAAAATCATGTTTAGGACAATCCATCTGTGATGAGAAATTGCGTGAATATACACACTCAAAACCGGGCAAAAAATGTATAGCTATCATTGAAGTGTTCCAACATGGCATGTAAATACAATAAGAAAGTGTACTTCTTTCGCGCAATAAATAAAATAAAGGATTCCTGATAAGAAGTTTTATCATTCGAAATTGAAAAAGTAGTATTGAAAAAGTAATTAGGTTAACTTTTCGCAGGTGAAATCAGTGAAATGTATAAGCTTACAGATCGTATCAAAGGATTAAGGAAATAGGTGGTGACTAATACTTCGTTAAATAAAATGTGTCTAACAGATTCCGCTTCGAAATCCATACGAAGATCGATCGCCATCTCATACAATTCGAAAGCTGTTAATATTTACAACACAAAAACACAGAAAACCGCTTATCGATAAAATGGTGAAATATAAGAAGCGAAGATTTACCCATTTTCTTGTTGACCTTTACGTGATTTTCGAAGCCTGTGATCCAGGAAACAATTGACACTTAAGAGGAAACTGTTACTGACGTTGCACTTAATTTTGATAACCGACTTTGTGACGTAATTGACGCATTTAAGGAATCGATGAACTAGTGGAATTAAACCGAATCAATTATCAAATAGTTTACTGTTATTGTACGCCTCTGGCTCATCATGAACATTTTACTTGTATTATGGCGACCACAAAAATAAATCTTCCAACATATATTAAATATCTATACGTGTGCAACTATTATTCTGTTATACGGTGCTATATTTTCAATATACTTTATTACAGATATAATTCACGTATTAAAAGAGATTTACATAATCTTCACTTTATTCCATCGTGCCTCCACAGCTTTATGCCAAAGAAAGTTTCATCGCGCGACGAGCAATGAAGAAAAATGGCGTTCCAAAAGCAATCGATTAGAGTTCTGCTTTTGCAACAATCGTAACAAGTATTTTATCTGTCAATGAAAATTTTCGTTGTAATCGTGCAATAAGAATGTTATTTTCGAGTTTATAAAATTGATAAGTTTACTTGATGCATTTTTATTCGACTTCCATTCAAATTTACATGATGCTAACGAGGTTCAGAAACATATCGATAGAGGGGTTCGATCCTCGATTTTGTCGGAGAAAGAATTTCTCTACACGCATTTATAGTCTTTGGTGCAGTTGTTTAGAGGTGGAGAGTCATAAAGTTATCAATATTATAGACTGCCTTCTCTTTTGATTTTAGGTGAACGATTGTAGCGCCTCAAGTTAGTTATTGGAACTATAGATTGAGAGAGGGAAATCTGAAATTAGTTGTAAGTTGCTTTATGAGTATTTTATCTGAAATTTAACCAAAAATATCTTAGACTTTCTCGTTTTATTAGAGCAATAAACACATTTTTTTGTTGTCTATAATAGTGCAATTAAAAATCTAAGAAGATGACCTATTCATTTCATATTAACAAGAGCACATTTACGTTTTGGTAAGATTTACATATTGAAAATAATATCATACACAATTCTAATTTTCTATGGTTAGGTGCAAGATTTTGTTAATAGTATTTTATTAAAATTTCCCAAGAAATTAAAGGCAATACTTTAAATTTGGAAAAGTAATTTTAAGTACTACAATTAATATGCAGAGATTAATTAACTATTTAACCAGAAACACTAATGCATTAATTTGAAATCCGCACAGGCACAAGCATATTGTAGTAACACTAATCTTCACGAATCAGGCAAATGCTTGACATGCAAATCCGCAAATGCATTCTATTATGTGATTCTGTGTAGCAGCGCGCAGACTGACTGATAACAACCCATTGTTAGTGGTTATTTTGTGTTTTTTGAAATTATGTTTCCTGGCAAAAGATACTAAATGAAATAAAAATTGATAATTTATATTTCGTATTTGTATTGTGATTATTTTAGGGTTGTAATTATTTCGTCTATTTTTTAAAATTTTGTTTTGTACAGAGTATATTTTAATTTGTCACATTTTTGTAGTTCGATAAACAGTAAATGCATTGAAAAATGACAGAATACATTTTTTTGTCATTTTTATCGAGAAAATCGACTTTGAAAAGCCGCCAAGTTCGCGCGCCCCGTATTTGTAACAAGTAGAATCGGTTGGCCATGCTCAGACGTGTCCGCCGACTCATTGTTCTACATCCCTTCTATCTTGCAATTCCTTGCAATTCCTTTCAATCCACTTTTCATAAGGTGCCAGTATCGTTTAGTGTTAACCCTCTCTCGAGTAACACGAAAAAATTATACTTGCCGAATAAAACATTCGGTTTAAAACAATAATAAATAGATAAATAAAATCTTAGGTTGTTGATAAAAAATATAAACCATTTTTAGCAAAATATTTGAAATAAAAATAATAAGGGATGAAATTCAAATAAATTCAATATTCTTCAACTAAAATACTATTTTAAAAGCTTATTACATCAAATATTCACTATTTAAAATGGTTAAATTATTAAATTATGTACTATTTGAAATGCTATTTTACCCAGCTCTGGGTTTCGACTAAAACAGGCTATTTACTGTTCGAAATAGTATTTCAGCCAGCTGTGGTTGCGTATCGATCCCGGACCGGGTAAATCGCGATTCGGGAGCAGTGTGCGGCGCGGCGATTAGGCTCGCGCGTTGTAAGGCGTAAGCGCGCAAATTCACCCCATCCGCGGTATCGTTCTGCGCGAGAGCGCAGACGCGGCTCATATAGATTTTCCCCGTTGGTACCTTCGTGTGCGAGTAGTACCGATAAAGTTGCGGGGGTGGTCGACGATGTGGCGAAGGGGGTTGGCGGTGTCGTGGGTTCCTTGTGCGCATCGTTCGCGCAGGGGAAAGGAGGTGCGCACACCCGGATAGCTGGTAGGATAGGCGAAACACGGACAAAGGTGGCAAGAGGGAGAGAGGAGGTGAAACGGGGCAGAGGTAGGAGTAGGATACAGCGAGCGAGAACAGAACCGACGGGCTAGGCAAGCCGTCTACAACATGAACTGGCTGATCGGGAATAAATCGTTTTGTGCGTAGGTGGTGCCCGGCCAGAACGATTTTGGACATGTGACCAAGGGCGGGTGCATCATCGGGGTGCATCTTCGTGGTGCACTGCTACTGTGTTTCGCGGAAAAAAGACACGTGGTATCCTGCCGTTCTCCAGTATGTTTCTCAAACAGTAAGTGCCTATATACATTTTTTTTTCTTTCTCTCTCTCAATATTCTTTATTCTTCGTTTTCACGTCTCTCGAACCTCCTCGCCTCTTTTCGGAAATTTAGCTCTGTTTTCGTTGACTTTTCTGCGGCTTGTTTGTCTCCTTTTTGTGGAAGTAATTTGTCAGCGGCGAGGTAAATATTTGTCTGGGGAAGTAAATGTGTACGAGGAAGTTATCGGTCAATGTCTCTGGTCGATAATGGTCGATCAGTATATTAATTACGAGACGAGGCTGTTTCGGTTTCGGAAAGCGTTTGACACGGGTATCTGTGTTTGTCCTGTGGGCGCGGTTTCGTAAATGTTGACTTTCCGACAGAAAAAGATCCGTATCTTTTATCTGGGGGGCGGGTGGATCGAATTTTCTCTGTATCATTGTTTCTACTGTGATCTGTCATTCATTCATTTTATATTTTTACATACAGTGAAATGATTCACAAATTCGTGTACAATTTTTACCCTCTGGTAGAATTTTATGCTGTTTAAATAGAAGCATGATTTAACCCTCGCACGTTCCTCAAGGACTCAAATCACCCATTTTCTATTTTTACATACTGTTGAAATGATTTGTAAATTCGTGTACGATTTTCACCCTCCGGTAGAATTTTATTTCTCTGTTTAAATACGAGCACATTTCTACATATTTTAAAATGATTACTCTCTTTCCGTGTTGCGAGACATGTTCTTTTAAAACGTGACTGAAAAAATATATCGTTGATCGAAATTGCAACGCAAAAATGGGTGAAATATTATCCTGAGCCATTTTATACAACTATCCCTTAGGGCGGGGTGGGGGGCGTATTAGGGTTAAAGTTGTTTTCTTCGGTGTAAAATTAATATGATTGCTGTTCGTCTCCCCTTTGCGATTGCTATCCCTTACAGTTTCTAACATAGCGTACGCACGTTTCATTGTACTATACACGAATATTTTGCGCTAGCATTGTGCCTTATCGGATGATTTCGATGCGAAACATTGGGGTTGCTGTTGAAAGTACGCGGGGGTGAATTGGGAAGTGGGCGTGAATGTTGATTCATGCTTGCTACATACACCGTTCTATAGTTACCGTATCTGGCTATACTTTGATAATACGAGCCGATACGAATTTCTAAAAAAAGCAAGACCAAGGCCATTAATTTGTTTCGTTGAATACATTTCGTGCACGGCACGTATCTGTCACGTTCAGCCGAAAATAATTTCCATTATCGTTCCTAAAATTGTCGGGGCAGAATGTTTAATAATTAACCATATCTGATGTAAAAATAGAACGTTCTTAAATAGTAATTTAACATTCAAACAGTGCATTTCTAACGAGCACAGAATACACAACTTCGGAAACATGTTGATCACCGAAGGATCGTTATATATAGATAGAGAGGTTAATTAATTTTGTAGTATGTAGCAGGAGGAGGAGTACTTTCTAATTACTTGGCTTAATGAACGAAACGTAACTGAAGTCTCAACTTGTCAACCAGTGGCGTTCTATTAATTATATCATCTCGTATTGACTTGCAAACTCTGTCTGTGTAAATATTGGTACGGGAAGGTTAGTAAGTCTGATTGAAATGGCTTAAAACGCAGTGGAATATTGAAAAATAATCCCAGGGAGATTTATGTGGTGGTTGCTATCGTCCGTTTGTTGCAAAATATTCAAAACAATAAAAATTCTTTAATAATGTTATTATGTAATTATTTGAAAACGCATAACTTTTGAACTAGTGATCTCCTAGGATTGAAACTTGGATTTTCAACATTTTTTCGCCAAAATCTACGGGATTACATTAAAAAAAGTTAATAGTTTCTGGTTTCCTGAGGTAAAGTTTAACCGTAAATTGTATAGCGTTCATTACAGTATCTTGACATTTCCATCCAGGCAACAGTTATTAAAAATGTATATGCTTAGATAGAAATGCGGTTTACTAACTACAATGAAACTTTAATTATGTTTATATAGTTGAAACCATTGCGTGACTGAAAAAGACACAATTGTGCAACGTATTGATTGTATTGTAAAATACTAAAGTTCGTTTGAAGAAGCGCAATTTGCAGAAGCGACGAATGAAAGTGTCAATTCTCATCGCTCCGGGAATAAAAATACAGAATAAATAATGGCATATATTTGCTCGGTAAAGTAATAAGTATTTATATTGCTGTCAATTTTTGCGGCCGAACGTTTCCGCAATAAAGAGATCGATAAACAGCCGCGAGGCGAATATCGTATCGAATTGTACACACTAATCTATTTCCACTATGCAGTTTGGCATGGTCGCGCTATCTCTCTCTCTTTCATTCTAGGATAAACTCGGAATAGACCCCGGTTTCTAGACCGTCATTTGTATAGTAGAAATAAACCGGTGCACTCGAAATACGCCTACCTGTGAAAGCTATACCGAATATTACAACAAATTGTGAGTAAACAATATCATTCGTTCTCCAACCGCCGCCATCTTACTCGGCGAATCGATCAGAATTGCAGTTCATCGACTTCGTTCATCAAATAAGTCACCTTGCGAATATTTCATGCAAAATTATCAAATTTTCATCCGCAAATACCATGAAAGAATTTTTATCTCGTTTCCAATTTTGTTCCTTTGAGAAATGATTTTTCACAATTTTTTTTTTTGGTTAAAATCTGAAAATTGAAAGGTATTAATAATAATTAAAGAATTATAATTATCTGTTTTATGTCTATGTAGTCCAAATTATGTCTTAAAGTTTCTGAATAATCGTCATCGAATGGTTACTTTTCAAAGAATCTTTGGGAAATGTTTGTAATTGATAAATGTTTCGACGTATTCCATGGTATTTCACTTTTCCAACTGATAAACTTATGCGACCGATAAAAGTATATGCCGGTCTCGTCACGCAATTCCGCAAAACCGCGAGGAGCGTCGTGCCTTGCAATTAGGTTGCAGCGAACAAGGATTCTTTTATGCATTCGCAATGTTTAATTGGAAGAAAGTAATACGGCAAAAGAACACTTAAATTGTGCATGAAACTGAAATTGATCTCGAAAATTTATTTAAATTGTCGCCAGACTGCGGAAAATGAAATTTGTCATTTTTCTAGGCAAATTTCACAAAACTGACATTAAACAAAATTTGGTTCAAGTTACCAGTACGAAACAAGCAGATGAACTAAATACTCGTTGATGTATAAATAGTTGTGCAGAGATAAATGAAAAGTAAATCCCGTGGCACGTATCTCGTCAAATTAGGACTCTCTCAGATACGAAAGTATCTGGCATAGTGATAAACAATAGGTAAAACCTATCAGTTTCCTGTTACACGGTTCGCCATTAACACATTCTGTCGTCACTTCCTGGAGCGCAGCAATTGGAAAAAAATTCAATTCTCATCTTATTTAGGTTATCTTGATACTATCAAACTCGCGCACACTGATTATGTTCTGCGAACTGTTGCTAGTATCATTCGTCCATTTATCGAAACATGAAATTCACCTGAATCGCTTTTCACGCGGCACATTTTTACATAAATAATTTGCATACCTGATTCCAACATGTCTTATTTGCTCTTACATATTTTTTTGTCAACTACCTCTGTTTCTTTGGTTTTTATGAATTTGTGAAATTCAAAAAAGCACTTACACTATAAAATGTAATAACATTCCCAATGTCCAATGGCCAATGGCAACGCCGCGCTAGGCGGGGCCCGTCGGTGGGCGGGAATCAGTCCGCTGTAGCCGCGCTCCGATTGGTCCGCGTTTTCCGTGAATAACTCCTCAACAAAACCGCGGAGAAGATTTTCGAAAAGGAAAATGTTACTCGAAATGATCTCAGGCACCTCTTTCAAGGAAGTACAACATTTTTGGGACACCCAGTATGTACGAGTCAGACCTTTCGGTCACAAGTTGGAGTAACGTTCGCTGACCTGTCGTAATTGTAGCTGATAAAAGGCTGATATACCTTTGCACGATAGCACCGGCTAATAGTAATACTCAGGTAGTAGGCGAAGCAACACCGATTGTCGTCAGTTTCGCTGTGTTCCTGCAACAAACAAATTGTTCAGTCCCGCAGATCACTCAATTGCTCGAGAAATTAACGATATTTTTTCATGAAAAGTGAGTTTCCGCATTGCAAATTTTATATACAGTGAATCCAAAAAATATTTGAACACCGATTAAACTTGTCTACATTTGAACTGTGATAGTTTCGTAAAAAATAATCGTACGACAATAAACCTGGACTCGTTTTGAAGCTAGAAGCCTCTAGTTTCAGAATCCATCGTTCTTTTTATTGTAAGATATTTTTCCATGATGTAACACGTGAGAAACTGAAGGCACATTCTTCAGGCAGTTCCATAATATTCATGCAAAAATCGAAGATAAATGATGGGAGATTTGTTAGTTAATCCGTCGATATCGATAACAAGTTCGTTTGGAAATCAGCGTGTAAACTTGAGTAATCTAATCTAAGATCTTTCTTTCAAATAAAACTGTTAAGTGCCCATTATACGGCCATTAAAAAGCCTGCTAATAATATTCTACCAGTTTTAACGGTTTAAACGTGGCTACTCGATAAAGCACCACAAAAACGCAGTAAAATAAACGCTCTTGTTACCTTGGTTATATAACTTGGAAATCCGAAATCTTCCGCTGAACTTCGGCTGATGTAAATCAGAAATTCAAATTGCACATAAAAGATCGTTTACTCTAACGGAAAAGTGTTCTCAGGTTGCGAACCTTTTCGTCGCTGTTATGCTAACATCCGCAGGACATTTAGTATGTGGGCGATAACACGGAGGTTTTCTACATATCTTGATTTATTATGGTAGTAAACATAGTTGCATTGAACCTTGGCAATGAAGAGTGGAAAGTAGGCACTTAAGTGAGCTTCATTCCCAGAAAAGGGACAATATTAAATGATCTGAACAATGTGTAAACAATGCAAAAGCTTTTTCTTTTTAAATTAACATCCAACGTTATCAAATTAATGAGTAGACTGCGCGGATTTTTCTGCATTTATCACAAAAACTGTTACAGTAAGTGCAGTGTAAGTGTTTGTGTAATTTAAAAATAATATTAATATCAAATATTAACTTAAGACAGGCTGTCCCAAACAATCGGTGGTAATTTATCATTGATCAAACAAACGCCTAATGACCGACAATTGTGCACGTCAGAAAAGTAAAAATACAAAAAAGTGCAAACACTTGTTATGAAAATTTAAAGGCTGATGTATTATCGAGCTGATAACAACATTTGATTGTATTCAAGTTAAAGCCAAAGTAAGTAGTATACTTGAGAAGCTCTTGTTGACTGATATTCGACAACGTAAAGCCGAGATCATGCAAACATTTGACCAGTTTAAACGAGACGAAACAAGCGTGTAAAATTAATTACACCTGAAAAAGTTACGTAGCGTTTCTTCGTTTGCGCCGCCATTAGCAAGGTGGAGTATATGAATAAGAAACAATTCATGCGCGTCCTTCAATCCTCGTGTCGGACTTTAAGCATGCGATTACGAACTATTCGATATTTTACCACATTTGAGCATATGTTTGGCTATCGGGCCGAGGTATAGTTATAACTAGACTACGGATTTTGTGCACTTTTGACAAAAATGGGTGAGTGTAATTGATCAGACAAATTTAGGAATATTTTACAGATTTCTTGCAACTTAATAAAACCACTAATGTCCATACCCTTTCCAATGCTTCAATACTTGCGTTAACTAAGTAATATCAGATCAACAGGCAAAGCCAGTGGTAATCTAATTGAAGAAGGTTTGATGAACAAATCGAATCAGGGAAAATTTCTCGGTTCACAGAACAGTTGACATAGAAATCATTTCTATGGGTTCAGCAGCATTGCTCTGTAATTGGGATGCAAAATGAAAAAATCACTTTCGCAAGTGTTAAAATTTGTATTTTAAAGTCTGAAAATAGCAGGAAAATATAGACTAAAAAAAAATAGGTACATGAATAACTTTCTGCCGTTTATTAATCGATGCCGGCGCTAATAGTACTTGCATATAGTTTCAGATGGTATAGCACGTATGCGACAGACTGCATGATCATAATTATATCGTGTTCGGTGTCATTTTAATTATAGCAATAATTAAAACATGAAACCGAAGCCTGGAAAATCGTCTGATCCTATTTCAATCCGAGACACTCGTGTAAATTGAATATGACGGGGAGATTTATCCGACATATCGATCGCGCGGATCACACATCAAGTGCCAAATGAAATTGTATGGTTGTAATTTTTTTCTCACTAGGTGCAAGTCTCGGATTTTGTAGTTCTCAAAAACGTTGCGTTTTAGATTGCGAGCGACGCTGTTTAGAGCTCGAGCGAAATCCAGTTTCTGGTCTGGTTGTCACCTTCTTCCACTTTATTTACACCCCAAGGCTGCAAATTAAGCGGAAGAGAGTCTCGACCAGCTCGAGATCGCCAAAAAGATGTTCCGTTATGTTTTCGCAACGTTTCTTCCACTCTTTCGCACTCTGTGCGCTTTTTGCGAGGAATGTATTGAACAATCGAAGAGGCTTCAAACAACAAATTAAACAAGATATAAAAACATGCAATTTTCTGGAGAAAATTTGTTTTCGATATAAGAGGTGATCCAGAAAAGTTGAGTCACGATAGTGTATCATTTGTTGACAATGTATTACATACAGTAGAACAAAAAATAATGTCCTGACCTTTTATTTTCGTGTGCTAGTATATTAGTGAAATGTGACCACACGAAGTATGGCAGCCAAGCTAACGAAGCCGAAATGAATAATTAAGCAGGCCAATGAATATTTATGGCTTGTTCAATTCAGCGCATGAACAAATTTCTATAGAGCATTTCGTACATTTGAAACGAGCGGTGGATTAAAGAGTACAGTGATAGTGCCCGCATCATGCATATGTATAGGAAGCTTGCAAAATTATTTGGTGGAACATTTCCTGTTCCTTGTTCTCGCTGAGCACGCGCAGTCGTCTCATTTTTTACTTCTTCTCTGTTTTCTAAGCAATTCGAAACAATTTTTGTTAGCGCTATAACAGGGTGTGTCATATTTGTTCAACTGATTGTTCGTCTATACTTTGAGATATCGTGGCAACAGTATCGAGAAAGACGCGTTTAAAAATTCAACTATCAATACCTCGCAATAACTTATCTACAATTTATCGTTTCCTATCGTTTTCTATATCTGTTTATCGATAAAACTATCTGCTACTCGGTTGCTGTAAACAGACAACTCAACGCATGCGGTGACCAATTGACTTCTTCCACTTTCAGAATTTACAGAACAGCATGTCAATGTAAATTGATAAAGAATTGTGTTTCGATTAAGGGTTTCTTGATTTTCGTTTTCCAGTGCAGCTGAATGGACACTGTGAGCCGAACGGAAACTAGCGCATGGATTCATAGAGATTTCTGGCAAGAAGGAAACGTTGCGGCATGGGTCTGCCGCGTTTCTCTCTGAAGGGATCCTTTTTCTACGTGCTATGCTTGTCCGGTTTGTTGTTGGTCATCCTGAACCTGTTGCAAGACGAAATATGGCACCGTATGCGACCTCATCCTGGACAGACTGGGTCTGTCCGCGTCTCCGACAACACCAAGGTACAGTACATTTAAATGGCTACATTGAAATAAAGTTATCACTGTTTAAATACCAACAATTTCTCGAGAATGGGAAATTTCAAACGCTTTTAGGATCTCTGCTATTTCAGGTTTCGTTTATTCAATTTTACCGCAAACAGCTAAAATCCGCAGTTTAGTGATAGGTAACTAAAACCATTTAACCCATTTGCATCGTTATCGTGTACGCGCCATTTTCCTGGTCACTATGACCGGAGCGTAAATACACTTCATATTTCATATTACTGAAACGTGAAGTTTCGTTTTTGCTCTTTGAAATCGTTCTACTCAAACACAATAAGGAAAATAACTATACTTTTATTCAATAACGCGAGCTACAAGCCTCTGTACCCAGTGCTCCCAAAAGCATCGAAATCTTTGTTCATACTATTGCAAAATAATCAAGTTTGAGTACAATTGGGTACAATTTGCAGAATTTAAAATATTGCACAATGCGAATACCGAAAGCTGTCTAATAGTGCAATGGCGAAGTTTCATTAGAAATAAATTAGGATTGTAGTATTAAATCGAGGAGATTCAATAGCCGTAATTAAGAATAATAACACGGAAATGGCATTCAACACTCCACACAAGTCCACGGAAATGATATCAAAGTTTATATAACCGTGACCGAGATTTTTCACAAAAGATTGATAAGAGGCATAGTGTTATTACAGCTCAGCAGATCAACTAAATACGCAATGGCATTAACGAGAAATTAAATAGTGATACGAGTAATCTAAAAATTTAGATATTCTATTAATTGAACTAATTCGACGTTTAACACCAGGAATACTTGGCTTTTAAGCAAATTATCTGGATCCCGTTTCAAAAAACAAATTACTCGAATTATTGTATTTTTATGACAATTAAAAAAGAATTTTTCTCTCTTGAGTTTCCCTTGAAATATTGATTTGTCTGCGGAAATTACTTCAGAAATTGCAAATGACAGTTGCGGATTTTCACATTAGTCGCGCGCGAGTCATTCGCCAAACCCGATATTAGGGGTCGAAGAGGACACACGTGTTTGCGGGCGCTATAAATGTCGAATTTTGATCGCAGATCAAACGAAATTGGCCTTCGAAATCGAAGAAACCGACGATGCAGGTTCTGCAGACTCGGGAAAATGGGAAGAAAAAGCTTCTGTTCGAGGTACAGTCATTAGATCGCAGAATCATTAGATGGCTGCAAGACGATATCTGCGAAACACGGCTGAGACAACCTTGCTATCTGTCGTGTCTAAATTTTCTGTGTCGAAGAGACTGGCGTCGAATTGAACCTGAGAGTACGAATTATGAAAATGTTAACGTGGTTGTCTCTGTTGTTTCTAAAATACAGCTAACGTTAGTTAGTTGCGGTTAGCGTAGTTTGGCTTGTTTCACGCGACACACAACGGCTACGTTGCAGGTGCGGACAGACGATCTGCGATTGATTGTGTGTCGAATGATTAAACATTGATTAATAATTCAGCAGTACAGTCACCGTGAATTATATTTCACAGTAGATACGTTAACGACGAATCGGCCGCGATTTTTAAACACAAGCGAATGGCAACGTAGAGCGTTTAGTTTATCTGTCATAATTCATTTATCGCAATTTTTCACGCGAATAACTTTTCATTGAAAAATATATTAGTTTCGTGCGAAGCTTGCTTACGATACCGATATCATTAAACTACGTTGTTGCATACGAAGAACACCTACTTTTCGCATACTTTTCTCCCCACAGTCAGGCGCTACCAAAAGTTGTTTTACATCGGTCAGTAGATAAATATTCTACTATATAGATTATCTTCGTGCGAGTCACGCAACTGCGAACGTGTCAAGAATGTGCTATTGTACTTTTCCAAGTGTTACATAAATTACAAAGTGTTGCAGATACCTATCTGCAAAGCTATGACCAGCGTACAGGTATAAAGGCAATTGATATTGTCATAGCTTCTCTATTCTTGTTTTCAACAATAAGTATTCTATGATAATCCTGTTGTATCATCGGCATGTGTAAGTAAGTAATATCGCGTTTTCTAGGAATTGTTTACATGTTTTTCACACTGTTCGATACGACGATTAATTGAAATTCTGTACATGGTTGCAAGAACGACATGAGTTAAGCGTTCCGTTTTCGTTTGACTGCTGGCATTGACATAGCAAAAATTCGTGTTTTTCATTAACAACATCTTAAGGATGCCGCGGAGAGCATTTTCGCAAAGGTAAAATTCATTTCCAGTGACCCCAGGCATCACCCCTTTCAAGGAAGACATTTTTGGGGCAACTTTTATAATGTATAGGGATTCTCAAGCTGGAGAACGTTATCCCAAATATACTTTAGTGTTACAAATGATGGTTTCTTTCGTCGCAAGACACGATCAACTATTGCATCTAGGCCGTGATCTATCATAGCTTTTTCATAGCCTCTTCGGTTCATGGTTTGATGGAAAACCCTTGCTATACTGTCTTCCAGCGATAGTGCGCTGTTCCTGTAGACTGAAGAAATAATATTACTACAAAACTGCTTTCCTAAGGAAAGCTATTAAGTATTGAGAATTTTGTATTCTTGTTGAATAGGTAAACATTTTTAGAATTAATCAGGTCTCGGTAAATCCGGAACAATGAATGAACATGAGCATTAGATCACAGCACGAACGCTTATTGATCGATAGCTGTTTGTTACAGAGAGCATAGAAGTGCATGGATTAATGTGAGATTTGTATAATAATGTTATTCGTTTTGTTTAAAGGTTGCCAATTTGACCGGCATTACAACGTTATCGCGAAACGCTGTGGACGCGTTAGATCCATCGAGGAGACCTTGGTATATGAAAAAAGGAATCAGAAGACCCTTTCCCGCTTTAAAGTCGAACCGGACAGGACGAAGACTGGCCCGACTGTGGCCCGAAGAAGTTGCTTACGATGACCGTGTCACGAATCAGGTAAGAATTATTCTAAATAATTAACACGGTGAGAGCCACCCGACTTTTGTGCGTTTCGCACAAGTTTCGCCCACTAATAGAAATTGTTAGGTACTTAGTCTGTGTCACTAGGTGCACAGAAAATTATGTGTCAATTTACCACGTCAAATGAATTACATATGGAGTCACTAAGACGTTGTCCCCGAGTACACTAATCTGAAATAAGAACGCCGAGTAGCTTTCATTGAAATTCTCCGCGCAGACGTGCACGCTACTTTTCACCCCTTTTGTTTACGGCACAACGGAATCTATTGTCCGCGTATTTGGGGCAACGTTCTCAGAGAATTATGGAAAAGTAAGAAACATGTTTAAGCTGCTGTGATTCTTCCCTCGCTTTCCACATTTCTCGCGACTGTCGTTGCTTCAGTCACGAATTTGTTCGACTATATTATAATGCTATACGAGTATTAAATGAAGAGTAATGAAAAATGGCACACAGCCAGTTAGTATACAACGTGCCGTATTTTTGCAGTTAATGTTCGTGCCACACGATTACAATAAAACGCTGTCAGAGCATCAATTGAAGAAAATAATGGTACCACATGGTATGCCTGAAGCTAAAGTTGGTCAGGACATATTTCTTCAGCATCGTTGTCCAGTAAACACATGTACAATTATTAGAGAAGATGCGTCCGATGCTGATTTAATCCTTTTCAAGGACTACGTGACGCATGTGGGAAGAAGATCGTCCAAACAGGTATGTAACACGAACAATTACACTCTGGTCTGGTCTGATTCTAAAATTAATAAAATTCTTTTTTACATTTTAAGTCCTATTTGCAATTAATGGACTGTTGATGTCAGATATCGAATGAAATGTATGATCGCGCTGCCGTTTAAAATGTAGCTACTATGTATACGTCGAATGAGACTGATGCGATTTTCAACAGGTGTGGATGCTGTATTTTTTAGAATGTCCTTATCACACGCAAAGCGTCAAGAACGCCGTCATCAATTGGACGGCGACTTATCGGCGTGACAGTGACATAGTCGCGCCCTATGAAAGATGGCAGTATTACGACCCTAGCATTACACAAATATCGCAGTCGTTTAATTACGCGGCGAACAAGACTAAAAAGGTAACGCTGAAAATAAAAATTCTTCGTTTGAATAGAAACAAATTAATCAGTTTTTATCTTTATTTATTTTTTTTTTTTTGACCGTGAAAGGGGCCTTTCGAAGACGAAAGGTTCCCCTTCCACCGCGCTATTCCCCTCGCTACCGCCTCAATTCGTGCTCCCTCCCCTCATCTGGCGACACTGGTTTTTAATTGTGCTAAGTCTAAAATTAATTAATTTATGATGATGCACTGTTTTTCATTCCAGGTAGCCTGGTTTGTTTCGAATTGCCATCCCAGAAACCAGCGCATGCTTTACGCTAAAGAACTGTCGAAACACATTCAAGTGGACATTTATGGGACATGCGGTACTCTACGATGCCCACGTTCGCAAGCTCAAGCGTGTTTCGATATGCTTGACGAAGACTACAAGTTCTACCTTGCCTTCGAGAACTCGAACTGCAAGGACTACATCACGGAAAAATTCTTCGTGAACGGCCTTGGGTATGACATATTTTTTCTACATTTTGCTGTGTCGATTAAACATGCTAACAATCACTATCGAATTATCGGAATATGCTTCGGAACGCAGTCTACTTTAATAGAATCATATTGCAATTACAGAAGCTTAGCTTCATGCGCATCTTTTTGTGTGCCATTTTGGAAAATATATGTTGCACTATTCTATTCCTTCCTATTTCAATTAAATGTTCCAACAACCGGAATATATCAGAATATATTCATTGAAACATATGTTAATTTAATAGAATTATACTGAAACAAAAAAGTTATACTTTTATAAATTCGTTTAAAAAATTTGTTTAAAAATGGTGGGGCACGAAGTCGTTTAGAAAACGTGACCAAATTTTGTTAGGTTGTTACAGTAATTACAGAAGTGTGCTTTCCACACAGCTGTTGTCACCCCTGTTTAGTGCACTTTGGTATATGTAGTGGTCCTTAAGATTCCCTCCTGTCCTACTTCGTTCGAGTGCTGTCATCACCGAGATTTCGGTACGAGGGTGACTGTTACCAGAACGGAAAGTATCGTTAAACTTCACTAAGACATGTCCCACTTTCCGTTTTTTATTTCCATAAAAAACTCTTCTCATATCATTTTAATGAGTCACGAAAAGATATAAGAGTACATTTCTTCTCTTACTTCAACATTTCCAAAGATATTGGAAATAATAAGTTCAATTTTCAAACTTTTTTGATTGAGATCACACTTTTTGTTTATTTAAAGTTGACATATTTGTTAAGAAACTGTGATAACAATACATACCGTTATTTCGGATTACCGGATACTGTATTGATCCCGCCATTTTGAATTTTGTCTTGTGGACGTTGAATTCGATATCAGCGATCTGAAGAACCCTCAATTACAAATTTTGAAAAAGCTGCGATGAAAATTTGAATTTTGGCCACGTTTTCGCGGCCAAAACAATTATTAGTGAAACATATAAAATTATATTGTGTCTTGCAAACTGATGCACAAACTTTGTACTGTGCATAAGGATCGAGGGTCGGTTTGTTCGTTTAAAATTTCCGCGCGTGATCGGGTAATCCCAGATTTCTGTCGATTGTATGACAGATTTGAAAACCACTTACCATCCAAATCACGCTCAAACGTTTGTCAAACCCATTCAAAAAGTATCGGCAAAGATGAATCTTGACTTAGAGAATCAGGAAGAAAATTGTGTATTATCATTAACAATAATTAGTCACCTCCGCCGTTCGAAACGATATGCAAACTAACACGAGATGTTTTTCCATTTAGACATAACGTTCTGCCTATTGTGATGGGCGCACATCCAACGGACTACGCTCGCAGCGCGCCCTACCGGTCATACATTCATGTGGACGAGTTTGAGTCGCCGAAGGAGCTCGCGGAATATCTTCACCGTTTGGATCGAGACGACGAGCTGTACAATTCGTATTTCCGTTGGAAAGGCACCGGGGAATTCATCAACACGTATTTCTGGTGTCGAGTGTGCGCGATGTTGCACGACGATCGGCCGCCAAAATCGTACAAGGACGTGAACGAATGGTGGAGAGGCGACGGCGTCTGCACAACGAGCTCGTGGCGCGAGCACGACTTGGCGCGCGCGGGAAATTTGAAAACGACCTGAGAACGTTCCTCGCGAGATCCGTTCTAGCTTTGTGAAACGACGCGACACGTTTTGATTGATTACGCTTTCGTCGCCCAGACTTCCAGAGGAAGTAAAGACTTCTGTTGTCGCGGAGAACACAGGCAAAATGGCCGCGCTCGATTATGTTATAATGTCGATTCTCGACGCAGACGCGGGTTATCTCGCGTCTCGCGTCGCAGGAGGTACGGAAACTGCGTAGAAAAGACTGCCGACTACGAATTTGATGGAACACGAGATTACGATTTGACGTACACCGAAGAATTTATACTTTTCGACGAACAACGTGGACTTTTACACACCAAGCTAGCTTCTAATTCGAAGAGGTACAATTCAATTATTAGTTCGATCGATTGTTTGCGTTTATTGCGTTCGACGTTCGTGGTTTTGAATTTTGAATCGTTCGGGTCTCGTTGGTAGCTCGTACAAATCACATTGGTGCTGATACGGTGTCCTGCCAAGAGTGCAATATTTAATGCATCACTTTTTCGAAATGTGCGCATATTTTTATTTTAGTACAAAGTACTCGTGTTAAGCGTGGAACAGAATATTCTTGTTCTTCGAACGAAGATTCAATTAACTTTTTACATTATTGCGGGTCAATTTTGTTTTTGCCGCGTTCGTCGAACCTCCTCTTTGAAAGTGGCGCGCAATTCGATTCTTGTGCTCTTGAAGGACACCCTATACTTTTAACTGTTGATTGTCGAAGAAGGTTACGCACAGAGCAATTTGTTTCAGCATGTTGCTCGATACGAATTTTGTATAG
The DNA here is from genome assembly GCA_028454245.1 of Halictus quadricinctus. Classification (NCBI taxonomy): domain Eukaryota; kingdom Metazoa; phylum Arthropoda; class Insecta; order Hymenoptera; family Halictidae; genus Halictus; species Halictus quadricinctus. The sequence continues at coordinate 1,063,554 of CM052124.1, forward strand.
TGTTCCTTCAACGATTCTGCAAATTTGGACCAGGTTTTACTTCCATTTTTTTCTTGTGTATTAATTCAAACCAAGACTTTTTGAGATGTTAATTTATTAAAACCTGTAACGGTGGCGGTTGAAACAAAATTGTTGGTGAGTCATTTAATTTTTGTTTAAAATTAATTGGTCACAGCTTAGAAAAATTCACATTTATTAGGAGAATTTAATCGAATGTATCGATTTACGAAATCGTATGGTGAAAATATTGTGCGAAATATATGAAATTAAAGTCTCTAGTTCATTAATTGTCAATCAAAAAATGAGAAGACCGCGGGGAAGTTTTTGCAGAATTTCTTTACGCGTTATAGTATTACATATTGTACACGATTAATGTTGTCAGTCGGTATGTACACAAAAACGATATTTTTTAATTCCGAAATTAAATAGAAAGCGCAGATATTCAACAAAAGCATAAAATTTGAGCGTATGAATGTTACTGTAGCTTTAAATGTTCCTGAAAAACGAAAGACGTAAACCTGTAAACTTTCTGTTTACCCATTATTTAGATATATATTCATTGTATTCACATTACCAGCATGTTCAATGAATATTTATCATTTTCTAGATAAACTGCTCATGTGGGTTCAAATTCAGGGGGCACTCGTTTTACTATTATTTAATGTGAGTTACGTAAACTGCATATATATAGACCTGAAACCTTAAACTACACTGTATAAAGAATAGTAATAATTTTTTCTACTCTTTCCATGACTTTTGATAAAAGAAAAAGTGCAATATTTACGATTCAATACTACGATAGGTAATTTTATTCTGTAAAACTGTCTTACTCTATTTGCACACAGAATATCATAATTTTCTAAATTACCCTAACTTTCTCTACGAGTCAAGCGTAGACTAAGACTATGAGAATGTGATGTCTATAATTAATGATATATTAAAGTCAATGTACACTGATAGGATAATGATTTCTATGAATATTCTTGAGCTTTAAGTGCAACTGTATAGTAATTCAAGTTTTAAGATTATTCATGACGAAAGGAATTGACAAATGTACAAAACCTAACGAGATATTTGTGCATAAACGAGAATTGTTTATTATTCATATAGTACTTTAGAATTCATCCCTTTTGGTTTGAACCTACATGCGTGTGTTTCTAGTAGTATGAGTCGGCGTTTGGTGAGCACATCTTCTCAAACTTTCTGTAAAATTATTTATTTCTCTCTTTAGTTCTTCAGAAGTTAATATGTATTACATTCTGAATCGCAAGTGTTGTAAATGAGTAAAAGTTTGGTCGGTCGCCGACCACTGCCACAGACAATGAACTTTCATGTTACGTCGGTGTGTATTCGATACATTGTAAATGTACAGTTGTTGTTTGTAACATATGTCGTCACGTATGTGAGATTTTTACCAAGTCTAGTCGAGTGTAATTTTGTCAAGTTTTTTTTTCATCGCTACACACTCACAGCGAGTACCTGTTGAAATGATTCCTAGTACATTTATTTCCAATTGTAATTAATCTTTGCAAGCGATTTGCCAAACTCAAAAATTCAGAAGAATTTCTTGCTGTTTGATGAATCTAATTGAAAGAAGCAACCTAAATATAGTAGTAGTTTGCAAATTATAAAATAATTGAATTGAATCAGAGTTAGTTTTAATTTCTTAAGGTAAATATGTCAGGCAAACGAAATGTGTAAGAAGTATCTATGTACGCTTTACAGATACTCAAAATTTCACAACTTTTTAAATCTGTGGGTTAGGAATCTTTTGTAGATTGATTTACGTAATTATTTAAACAATGGTCCAGGCCATTGTTTACATTAAATTCGCGCGGAATTGTATAAGGGGTTTGCGAATACCTAGGTAATTTAAATTATAATAGCAAAGTTATAATAGCAAAGAAAGTCATAAATTTGAAAACCCTTTTTACACTTCGTTGTGTAAAGAAACAATTGTTTCACATTGGTAATTTTGCATTATTTGTGCATGAGCTGGTAGTGTCAGCGAGACACGAGTTTACGTTAATGGTATCGTACAAAAGCTAGTATAGCAATTGTGAAAGACATTCTATTTTAAGCAGTAATTTGTATGATAGTGTTCAGCTGTTTCATTAGGATTATAAAAGTAATCATCCATATCATCTATTACAAATTTTTTCTATATTGAATGGAAATGAAAGACAGTATGTGAGAAATTTTAGAGAATGTATAGTTTTAGTTTGGTACACATGCACTATTAATTGAACAGATACAACTACAATCTTATATCGTCTTAAGTGATGATTAAATGGAGATTAAAGAAAATTCCTTTTTGAAAATATGTGGATTTTATATCACATTTTGAAAAATAATTTCAATCATTTATTGCTTTTTATTCATTGTCAAGAAAATATGTATTGATCAATGTAAATGAAATATGTTACAGTATGCATTTAATACCTGTAAAAACCAAAAAATATTAACCAATCAATAATAGATTTTTATTGTTTATTTTCTATATGCAAAAGAGTAAAGGCTAAATCAGTCGAATAATTTTAAATTGTGCTGAAATTGTATTTGAAATTAAGAGTAAAATTAGGGCTGGCTTTCTGGATAGCATAAATCATAAACTGTATACCTAAAACCCTCGTCTGATTTTTTTCGCAATTATAATTGATGAATGGTTTGTGTGACACAATCCTTTGAGAACGCAAAGAAATATTATATAATTAATTAATTTAAAATTTAAATAGTATTTATAATAAATCCGAAAACATGTAAAATGTACGGATGGTGCAATAAATATTACTACTTGTTGAAATAATTATACACTAATCTATAATGTTTAAATATTTAAAATTTGTCCACCGAGCCAATTATTCTTCAATATTTCATGGCATTTGAGGGTTAAATATGGAAAAACAAAAAAGAATTAAACCATGGCTCTGCAAAAATGACTTGGATACTCTAAAAATTAAGGAGAATTTCATTGATCTCATATTAATAAATTTTTTGAGTATAATAAATAATTATGACTGGTATTGTATATTCTTAAGGAGTCGAGTAACTGAAAATTGAATGTTTCATAACAAATTTGATTCTGTACTACAAGGCGAGGGATTGCGTTCGCTTTTAGGTGTTCTAATTGGTAGGCCAGCAGTTAATGAGCAATTAATCCAGACCGGAAGTAGCGTAAAAATCTTGCACACGTGAAATGCACGCATGGAAAACTATAATCGAGTTACTTCATTGTGGATATCATGCCACGGCTTTCAATTGGTTCCTATTGTAATGTCCATCGTTCAGAATACGCACAAGCAAATCTAGGTAATTAGATAATTAATTGACTGATTGATTATTTCGATGAAATCAAACGATCAGGCATGCAATCAGGGAATATGCGGCAATCAAAGCGATTTCTCCACATTTTTCCCCGTGTACATACTATTCTAAGTCAGTCATAAAAATTTATATACGTGCACTCTTGATTTAAACAAATTTTTAAATTAAATCGAATCTGTAATTTTGCACAATTTAAAATGACGATGCTTGTTACACTTGTGCGCTCGAAAACAAATAAAGAAGAAACGCGAAATGGTGACATTTACAAAATTTATTATTATGATCGTTATCATTATTCTAATAATGAATTTTATATATTTTAACATATCTATGACAATTCTTAATAGAGATTTATACGTTCCTGACTTAGGTTTATCTTTATATTCTTGTAAACGATTGTAAAAACATCGTCATTTGCTGGGGGGGCTGTCTAATTTTAAGTAACAAATCAATAAAAGTCAATAAAACATGTCGAGTTTTGCTTCTTTATTTCAAAATTCGGCAAAGTATATAAACTTTTGTGACGATCTATATGTCTAAAACTATTTTCATCTAAACCAAAGTTCGTTGACGTGTCTTCAAGATTTTTGTTAACATAAGTCTAAGCAATATGTTACGGTAAAGAACGGTGTAACCCAGAGTTGCTCAACATGCCGATCAGCGGGCAAGGGCGCCCGCCGATGCCCGCGGGCATAGCCAGTGTCGCCAGATGAGGGGAGGGAGCACGAATCGAGGGGAAAAAAGTTACCCTCTCTCTGTCAGTATCGGAGCATGTACGACATAGGCGTAACTTGTCGGAAACTTGGGGAATTGTGCGGTAGAAGGGGAAATTAGAGTGGGGGACCAAGTCTTGCTATGGCGACACTGGGCACAGCTACGGGCACGTGACTTACAATTAGCTGAGTGGGGGTAGGCCACAGCACAGTCATAGCTGGCTACGTGATTGTGGCAATGCGTGTGACAAATACGTGCAGCCTTGCCCGCAGAGGCGTGGCTTCGTGCCCGCCGTTCTGTGTATGCCCAGGGCAAGAAACTCACTGCCCGTACGGGCAGACGCTGGACAGCTCTGGTGCAACCTATAGGCGAAAGTTATGCGTGAGGGAGTACTGTAGCAGGGCAGGTTAAAAATGTCTTTTCGATTGTTTAACACTTTACCTACCAGCAGCTACCTAACAGTCTTCTAAAAGGATAAATAATTTTATAGTAAATTTGATTTGTTATAAATTACTTTGAGCAGTACATTCTACTAACTTTTTTGTGATTATTATTTAAAAAAAAATTTTTTAGCTTCTTTTACATTAATTATTAAATAGTTTAATAATCAACTTTCGGTAGTTAAACTGTTAAAGAAAAAATTTGAAGAAATTGTTTAATGGTATTTATGTTAGTAATTATGTTCTATTCGCGCGAGAGGTATGGGTGTGGTATCATAATAAAAGAACTATTTCGAATCGACTGTTTTAATCGAATTTCACGGATGAATGTTGCGATCGTAATAGTAGAAATAGTAGCAACGTTGTATAAATAATTTCGGTATTGTAATACATGTGTAATTTCGATTAGTTCATTATTGATCGTTGGTGCTGATTGTACAAATTGGTGCTGTTGTACACTGTATAAATTGATTGTCCGGTAACATTGTTCGTTTCTAGCGGAGAACGTTTATCGATAATTGTATAAAAATAGTGTACGAGCATTAGAGTGTTCGAAAGAAGACAAAATACAAAAGGTCTGCTTCTTCGATTTGATTTTTTAGTTATACTTTCATTCGCAGCTAAGAAACTAGAATATTAGAGACGAGAATATGTAGTGCTGTAAACGACGAGTTCTATCAAATATTTCTGATTGTTTATACTCTGGCAATTTGTTTATCCGTACGTTCGTCGGAATTTTTAACAATTGGTTTATTCTAACGAGCAAACCCTAGACGAGAGTGATAATGCGCTCGAGATATGAGAGAGATCATTAGCGCCGTCGTTATTACAACATTAGGGAGAGAAGAGGAATTATGAAAAGAAATAAATTTCTGATTTTCCTTGCAGTGTACTGTGATGTTGTGTACTATTGCGAAGTTTCCCCCACGTGGCAGGACTTGGAAAAGCTCAAAAGGAATGCAATAAAATCAGATGAATTTTTCAATAATTGTAACTTGATATGCTTTATCCCTCAGATACATATTGTTTGCGTTGCAACGTGGGATTTATTCGGGACTTCTTCAATAAAAATTTATTTCCACAGCTCCAGTTCATCTCCAATTATGCTCACTATTCATTTAGGCTCTCCTTTTCGTGGATGGACCTCTCCCCTAATGGAAATTCTGATGTACAGTGGATCCAAAACATATTTAAACAAATAAATCTAAAAAATATTTAAAATGTATTTTAAGGGATTCCTGTAAGAGTGGTTAATTTGACAAAACAGGTGATGAGGAGAAAATCATTAATTGTTAATAAATCGTTAATAAGTATTACTTGATTCACCATTTTCTCTATTCCATAATTCTGTGTTCAATCCAAAGTAGACTAGCATCTTTGACCTTCAGAGGGCCGAGGTGGGCACTGTAATGGTCAGGGACATATTTGGGAATTTTGTGCAACTCGTTGGTTGCATATTTTTCAAAGGAAAAATTCCGGCCCTCTAAAAGTTAAATTCTGAAGTTTCCATCATTTCAAATTTCACTCGGCCATTTCTCTCACGACAGAAGAGATAAAATAGTGATAATTGGAATATCGATCTGTGCGTATTGCCTACAAAAGGACAACGTTATGAACCTCCCCTATTTCCCACGACCCACCCTCGTAGAAAGCGTACAACGCCTCCAGCTCTTTTATTTCGAGATAAGAGTCATTTGAACGCATTAAAGTCCGCAGTATTTTCATCCCAAGATCTTTTTGGTTCCGGTTCTCGTAGAAAGATAAGACGCCATTTCGACTCCGAAACTGGCGGGGGCGAAATTAACCCTCGTTTCGCAGAGTCTAAAATTCGAACGAGATAGTCATTTCAACGGTTGAACGAAGAGACAATTCTTGTCACATTGGGAACAGCGCCCTTTATTCTGATGATCTAGTAAATATTTTGATGTTCGGTAAAGTTTGTTATCTGAAGCGGCGCGAGAGTTTCATTTCGTATAACTGTTTTATCAGATCAGAAAAGTGCCGAGACTTTCACGAAAATATATGGTAATTTATGTACGGTTTCTTATTTAAGAAGTACGAGAGTTTCGCTTCGTCAGATAATTAACAAGTTTGTTTTAATTTGCGAAATTGCAATTTCTAAACAAATTTTACAAAAAACAGAACAGTGATGAAATTGTTGGTTGACTGGGTTTCTTCTAATAACAGTAAAGGTTTGTTTTTGCCCATTTGATGTATTTGAATGGGAATACAATTTTTGTTTTATACATAAATGATGACTTATTTAAATCATGAGTCGACCTTAGAAAGATTCAAAAAGATCGTACGTCTGTAACGACGTGTTTGTCGTTTGAACTGAAGGAAATGAGTAATTGCAGCACACGAAGAAGAAAATTGCGGTTTCTGCAAAAAATTCGCTCTATTTAAAACCTGCAAAGATCGACTTTCGGCTCCACGTCAAACGATAAAGAAAGATCCTCCAAAGATGACTATCAAGCTCGAGATAAATCGAACGGTAATCTTATAAAGTATCGTATCCACCAACTCGGAAAATGTCGTTTCAGGAAAAAAGCGTTTCATGTTTCACGGTCTTCGGCGTTCTTCGGTGTTTTTCGAATTTATTTCTAATATCTCAGTCTTGCATTTCTCGACATAAAACCGTAAAAGAAAAAAACATCAATTTTTCTATACAATACTACACTCTAGTGTGATAATTCAGGTTGACTTTGTTACGTTTCGCCACGTAGCTTTCGCGTACTGGCACAGTTTTCCATATACTCGTCATTTAAATTTCAAATTGCCATAAGTTCGTCAATTTTCGAGAATTCAGAATTCCGTTTTCGGAGAGTACAGTCAGTTACAAAAGTCTACGTGCATCTGGGCATTTTTAGATTTGGAAAACGAAGGAATTTTGCACAACTTTTTCGGGGAAAAACATTTGTTAAATCCTTCTTATATTTCATTCATCCAGAAGTATACGGGAAACAACATGTAGCAACGCCAGTTGGAAACTGTTAGTCGGTGCTGTAGATGCAACAATTACTTGGACAGTTCGCAAGGATTAAGGGTAGATTAGCGTGTACAGCTTTAGTAGGATCATTCTACAGTTACTTGACAACAAGTCGAGCTGCGCCGAACAAAACAAAGCCGGCGCGATAATATTAAATTGGAAAGTTCCGTTGAAATATATATTTCGCCCCTCTCCCTCCCCCGCCACCCCTATCGAAAGTCTCGACAAACTCAAGATTCTCTCGTATATCGTTGACTTCTCTTGCTGTGTTTCTATTACTTCTATCCGACTGTATCCATTAGCCCCTTCCCCCTCCCCCTCCCCGGAGGAGAAGGTTCTCGGGGAGCAGATGCGGCACTTCTGGCCGGGGCTGGCTTATTTATTTTATTTTATCGATTCCCGATAGTCACGAAACAACGGCTTTGTAGCAGCCTCTTTATTATTACCTGCAGGGTAATAGATAGTTCCAGTTGCACGAGTTTCTTCTAGTCCACGCCTTCATTACCTTGCCGATATCTCTATATACGGTGGACCATGGACCATGAGGATCCGTGTATCCTGAGATTGAACTTCTCGAAAATTGCCTCGTGGGTTCCAGTTTTTCATTAGATCAGCCAAACGGATCACTTCAATCAACCGTCGACGGGTGCCTACACCTATCCTCGGATATTTGATGACGTTCAACGCGCCATCTTGAACATAACCTATCGATGGATCAGTTGGGTCATTCGATAGCCTGGCTTATAATATATGCTGTACTATCGAATGACTTTACCCCGTCGTATGACGTTCAACGATATAGTTTATAACAGGAATTACTCTTCGTCGAATTTCAAATGCTTGAATAATAGTGTGATTGTGCACTGTACTTATCCTATTCTATTTTATACTATTAATTTTATTCTATTTTATATTATTCGTTCTATTTTATCGCATTCTATTCGCCAGATTTATCCTGCTCTATTTTGTTGTATTCCATTTATCCCATTCTATTTTACACTATTCGTTCTACTATATTTTCTTGTTTTTTTTTTAGCTATCACACTAATTTCTCCTCTTCAACCGAACTCACCGAAATCTCCCTTATCCTCTTCCAAGTTTCCCTCGGATCTGCTTTTCCTGCACACCTAACCAACAGCTGTTCCCACGTTTCCACCCACCCCCGCGTGCCATACATCCCCTATTTTCCTCCTCGGGAATGTAAGAACCGTGCCAACAAAAAATCGACACGAGGTTAACCCCACGGAGAGGGTTGTATCCACGAAACCACCTGGAAAATGCCTCGTTACACAAATAATTGTTCGATCCGAAGACAGTTCGGTTGTTTCTCGAACGAAAACCACCAAGGAATTATTATCTCGTCGTTGCTTCGAATTGCGAACAGATAAATCAATTATTTGAATATTTATGTTCCAAGTGAGCAGTAATCGGTGTCGAGAAAAGTCGTGAAATCAGCAAATATTTTCTATAGGGGTAATAGTTTGAGTAGGTGGGAAAGTATGATATTTCGGGTATCGCTATGTTCGTCGGCGGTCCTTTAAATTGGAATTGTAGAAACGACGACGGCGGCGACGCAGTTCTCTTTCTCCTTTTTGCTTTTTCTCTTTACACTCAATAAACCTTGACGGGTTTCATCCTGTAGCTCAATCTGCACGGCTGATCGCCTTTCCAACTAGAGTTCACAAAGCATGTGACCTCTTTATTCCTTTGTTTTTCTCTTACTCTCGCACTGTTCTCTCCTCCGCTCTTCCGCCCCTCTGCATAGACATTCTTCGCGCACGTTTCTCCCCGTTTTCACGATGTCACACGTACAATACGCGCCGCTGCCCGTTCAACCCTCGAAAACTTTATTTAATGAACCTCTCCCATTATGCCCGCCGCTCGAAATATTCCAGGTGTAATGATTAACTTTCCGACAGTCCGGATCCGTCCCATTTACCGAGATCTTCTGCGTGTATGTCCTATTCTAGTGGATTTTAAACGTTCAGCGGATCCGAAAACCACAAATTGACAATCTTTGAAGCAAGATAATTTCGTAAAAAAAAAAAAATAGTAAAATAAGAAATTTTTACTCATCTTAAAGCTCGAAGCCTCTACTTTTATAAACCATTAGTCATTTTTTCGTAGGATACTTGTGATATAGCAGGTGAAAAACTGAGTTTTTACAAAATTATCACAATTTAAACATCGACAATTTTTCGAGAATCGGAGATATAATGTTTAAATAATATTTCGAATCGTTTTGAACAAAAGAGTATTAGGACACAGTATCTAGTAACGTTGAAATAACATGCACACACTAACGTTGGAATATCGTGTTACACTGTTACTATGTTTACTAACAGACGTATTGCACTGTATTGTATCGACATTGTTGTATCAAGCAAACATAAACAGCATGTAACACCACGAAAATTCTATTGAACTGGAAGTACAATAGTTAGTGAACATACTAGCGGCGTCACACGATATTTCATTGTTAGTGGACATACGTTTCCGAGAATATTAAACGCGTTTTTCTCGAAACTATTTTTCAACCTTGCAACCCTTCAACTTTTTCGACCTTGCAGCCAGTAGATTTCCGAAATTCAAAGTACAATCTTTTGACATTTTAATTTGTTGAATTTTCACAAATATTTAATTTTACTTATTTCGTTTGTTTTAGTTTGTGGCAGTGAGTGAGTGTATGGCGTGAGTGTGAGCTGACCAGGTTCCAATCGATATGGAGTTAGACAATGGAACGCAACTCTGAGTACTTTTAGGTAATCAAAAAAAAAAAAAAAAAATATAAAAATTGAGTTAACATGTAGTTGAATATTTCCAGCGAAAATCTTGATTTTTCACCAAGTAGTTCTGAACGAAAGAAAAAGTTATATTCTTCGAATTTTTGTCTACAGAGTTGCATGACCCGTTTGCAAAGCAGTGCTTTGAGAATATACTTAATTGTTCAGAGACGATCGAATACAGAGACCTTCGTCAGCGATAATATTCTGGAACATCGGAAATACAAATCCGCGATGCTTGCTAGCCGAACAAACGTCGCAAACATCATGAACAGGTTGCAGACGTATTCACATCACTTGTCGCTGTCACGACCTTCGTTATGCTCGCGGATAATGGGAACGCATTCCATTTCGGCAAATTCGAGGCGCCCTTAGACCAACGACTTTCTGCATTCACTGCAAACGAGACAAAGAATCTCGGACCAATTATTTTACTCATTCTAAAGCGTTAAACATTTCTAATGTTGAGCGTGGACGAAAAGGCTGATCCTGTAAATATTTTTTTGTTGCGCAGTGGGAAATGTGCCGTGGCAAATATATTTTCGAATGATAAGGACACCGGAGGATAACAAGAAAGGATATTGCCGAGGCAATAAGGTTTTCGGATCCATCGGCTCAGTGGGTTATTTGGTTCCGTCTAGGAGTTCACGGTCCTCCTTTCCATTGTGTCCTGAGTGCGCTTTACCTCGAGAGGGAAGTGCGAGACAGGACCCCATTGTTTGGTGGCAGAGCCGAAAATTGGGTGTCGAACAGACTTTCTCTGCACGCGACCGCTTGACCTGGTCTCTGTGTCACTTGCCGCGGTGATCGGTTTGCTCAAAGGTGTGCCGGTGCAACCAAGAGACCATTTTCCGTATCCTGGAAAAAGGATCCTCTCTTTGTGTCCTCGCAGAACAATATATTCCCGAGCTCGAACGTGAACCATCAGCAAATTTATACCGATACAATTTATTCGTAATAAACAAACAATCCCCTTCGCTAGTAGTTATTACACTGCGGAGGATTTGCGGCTTCTGAGAATTTTCAAGAAATGCTAGAATATAAAATTTATGTGGAATACAATTTTTTCTACACGATACTTCTTGGATAAAACGACTCTGGTAGCATTCCTTGAGAAAATACGCCAAGCAGGTTACTTAGATTCATGAAAATATGCAAAAATACCATTTTGGGTTCATACATAGTGGATCTTTGATATTATAAATATCTAATCTATTCTTCCGTAGACTGGAGGAACAAAAGGTCATACAAAATACATTTGAGCACCATCGCCGTCTTCTTTTCCAAGAACCTTTGTTCCTTTTTTGATGAGGAACAACTTTCTTTTGTTTCTTCTTGCTCTGCAGTCGAGGTCCGGTTATTTTTTTGCAGGAAACGTCGCGTTTTTCCGTTCGGGTGATCAAGTATTTTCTGCGCGGAGATAGCATCACTATGTCGCCCCAAGTATCCAGATTAATTGAACCATATAGTTTAATTGATTTACCAAGAACACGAGGCTGTGTTGAAAAATTTATTTAGTCGTATTGCAATAAAATTTGCATGAAATATTAATATATTAAATTAATAACGATTAGCCTTCTCGTGCATCCTCTCCTCTACTATTTATATTTACGCGTGTACCGGTTATTTGCTATAATAGGTCCATAATAGGCGTGAAATCATTGACTGTGTTAGGGGGATGCAATCGTTCCAGTAGATTGCCTCAATCAGAACAGTGTACCGACTTGCTGGCGTGAGAATACTTAACCTATATTTCCCATAGCAAAATAATTATAGTTAAACTGAACCTAGTAGAATACTATACTTAACGATGTTCAACGTTATATTACAGAAAAGATATTCTTAATATATTATTATCCTACATAAAATCTCTGAAGAATTCTTTGTAAAAATCGTTTCACAAAATTCTCAATAAAAATTTCTTTGTAAAATTCAGAAAAGGAGACAAAATTGTACAGCAAAATATAAACAAACGCAATCAAAACGCCTCTGAATCGAGACATTTAGTAAAAGACATTACTCTTTGATATGTATTCATCTTACACTACGTACTATCTTTTCTAAACGCAGGATAATTTATGCTAATAAGACCGCACAACAATCAACACGAGGTCCGGACGGAAAACATTTGCAGCATGATTGCTCGAATAGTCCGCATGCTCGTCTGCGTTTTAATGATTTACACGAGCGTTGAAATTCGCCTCTACGTGGCAGAAATATTTACACAATCGCACGGATCGACAAGCATGTTTGATTATCTATTTTGAGCTCCCATCAGTCCAGCGATTTTTCGTGTCACGGTTGAAAAAATATTTCGCATGCAGCACAGAGACCTTGCCTGTAATCGCAAAGTAATGCCAAACAGCGTCGAAATCAGAATCGATTCAATATTTTCTAAAATATTAACAAACTGAACACGGCTTTGACAATAGAAAATATCCTTTAGTCAAGAAAATCTCAGGTGAACAGCGTTCGATGGATTTCTCCGCGCGCAATTTCTTCTTGTTCTCAATTTGAAATTCCATTTTTTTTCGAACGAGTCCCAACAGTGCTTTCACTCTTCCGGCAATAAAAAAAAAAAGAAAATACTAGAGCATGACTCGCTGCATCATTTTAATAAAATAAAAGCCCACGCTGGAAAGCTTTACAATATAACTTCTTTGTCGAGGAGTCATCCCCCATTTACACAAGATTTGCAGCGGAAGGGAAACACACTAAAAAGCGTATGCCCTTCGTATCGGTTTATTGTTTGCGAACGAGTGCTTGAGCACGCAGAGATTTCATTCCTTTTGTTCCCGACGGAAAGGAATTTAGGATTCGTAATACCGGAAAAGCTGGTTTCTTGTATTCGAAAATTATTAAATGTTAGAAACATTGGCGGAACTCTGAATTGCGCAATACAATTGTTAGACTGCAGATTTTATGCATTTGTAATAAAACTGAATAGTTGAAACAGGAGACTGACATTAGACGACTTTAAGAATATTGTTGCACTATTATTGTTCCAGTAAAAACGATTAAAAGACAAAGTACACATACTTCTACATCGAAAGTGTAGAATAAAAGTTTTTCATACGTGGCTTTGTTTTCGAGAAAATTCGAACATGCGTGCTATCGAACAGGACTCGTCCGACGTGTCTGCGCATTGCCTACTGATTCTACTTACGAGTGCTATTAAACGCACGTTGAGGTAGGTATAAAGCGTGCTATCGAACAGGACTCGTTCGACGCGTCTGTGCATTACTTACCGATTCTACTTACGAGAGCTATTAAACGCGCGTTTAGTAAAGCGTGCATCCTCTTCAGGAACAAGGCGGCGCGATAAAATAGCGAAGACCTAGCTGGCGGCTTAATAAACAGTACAAACGGTTAGAAAAAAAAAGAGAGAAGCTGAAGCATAATTGTTAACCGTACGGACAAAAGTTCAAAGTGAACGCGAAGGGAGCCGCCAAGGGAAGGTTATTTTAAGAGGCTGAAAGGACAACCGAGCGTGCGGCAAAGTCTCGTTAGCACCTAGGGTTCGTTTCACAGAAAACGCTGTGAAACCTCCGCGCTCTCTACATGTATTCCGCGACCGATCCAGAAATAGGGTGTAAGCTGAAGACACCTCTCCCTCGATCGGGGGGAGGGCTGGTGGTGCGGCGATCGCTAAGGGAAGCACGGATAAGCTCGGCCAAGCGCTAATCGAGAGCACCGCGGGCTCTCTTTCATCAGGGGCGTAAGTAATTCGTTTAGTAATTTACCGAGCGAAGCAAATAAAAGATGCGGTGTTTCTTCGCATGAATTAACAAACCGGTCCGCCGACAAGACCCGGCGTTAATGTACCCATTAGACCGTCATCTTTCCGTAATCGATGCACTTTGCAGCCGCGGTTTCATTCACCCAGGCAACGATCCGTCGTTGTTTGCGCAGTTTCTGCGATCAACACGGTTCGGGTCACCTGTACAGCCAGTGAACACTTAAGCGTTCATGGCTGCGTAAATTATTATTTCGAAATGGTTATTTCATTGCACGGGTATTACCGTTTTCTTCCGATATAAGACGATCACTCGGGACGGCTGTCGACGTATTGCGGATCAGGGTATCTATTGAAATTGAAGATATCGACTTCGAAAGGGGGACTAAGATTTTAATATGTATTAAATTTTTTTGGGTAAATTTGGAGTAAAGGGAAGCTTCCAACAGTTTTTTTTTATGAATAGGAAGTAGTATTGATTTTTTACCTCTCATTAATTTGTCCAAATTACATTAAATTTCACATTTAACTAATAAAAGAACACTTTCTTTGCCGCAATGTATAGTGTTGTATGTGAATGTATTAAGGTCATGTATTTCTACCATAAAAAGTATAGTCGGAGCAAACTGACCTAAACGATGGACAAGAGGTAAACTTTGGTGACTCGAATCGTTGAACACTGTGGTGGCTCCATAATTGTATGGGGCTATTTTAGTAATGAACAAGTGGGGAATTTAACTATTATTTAGAGCATACTAACTGGGACAAAGTACGCCGAAACGTTATCGGGAACATTTATTATCCTCGATTCGGTGATCGAGCAATCAGAGCCAAACAATTAATAAAGACAAAAATTAATTGGTTGTTGTTTTACCAATTTTACTAATTTGAGAAATCGAATGCTCTTGGAGGTCAATTCGATAAATGTAATTAGTTGTTTGTGTGCAGAGAAATACGGTAATATTTTACAGATTGAAGGCAAAACACTTTGCAACTTCTGCAACATTTTCCATTTTCCTCCGAACGGTTCCTTATCCGTGTTCACTGCAACAAGGGTGCAGACTACATCCCTTCTTAGGGGTGGCTCGCACAGATGCGACACGAGCGTCTCGGGGGAACATGTTGAACGTTGTAGAAGTGATGAACTTTTAAGTTTTGACCCGGAAGGCATTATTGCACTCAGCTGGACTATATCTTTAAATATTGGAGCAGACGGTATTAAAACATTTATTCAAATGGCTCGAGTAGTTTCTGTCGTACTATTATAACTTTCTCTGCCGATGTGTTCTGAGAGCTCATCACTGATTGCTTTTACTTGTTTTTAAATTATTCCGCTGCGACGCTAATTACCAGCGAATTACTAGAACTGCCAGTTTTCACGTAACTTTGCTGTTTTAACCAGTTCGTGGAATTAGTATTGCAAATAATTAATCACGAAATAAAGTAAAATAAGATAGCATTGCTGTGGTAGAAAGTGGAATAAATACAAAAACGAACACAGCCTGCTAGAATAAAATTAAATTTCGTTTATTTAATAAGTAAATATAAACTCTGACATTTGCAATAGCTGCAAGGGATGTGAGAAATATTTATAAAATAAGGGGACAACATTTACCAAAGTGTAGAACAGAAAAACAAGGGGACGAGGGAAAAACGTATCGTTATTGTTAAATACCCATGTTTGCTGTTTTGAAAATGTGTCAAAAATAAATCGTCACGGTTGATCTTGTTTATTTATTAAAAAAATATAAACTTTGACATTACTGGTAGTCGCAGCCGATATAAAAATATCCACAACGTAAAAGGTGAACATGTGTCAAAGTTTTTCCATCGTTTCTGTTAAATTTTCACAAATATTACCATTTATAAGACATATCGACAAGTATTTCTGCAAACAAATGATAATATTCTACCACATTTAAAATATAATTTTGCATAAATCCGGAATAACTATTTACAAAATTAATAGGATAATATGAAATAAATTAAAACGAAATGAGGTAAAATCACATAACTTTGCTAAAAAATTAGATAAGTATGGCATGCAAAAATATGTGTAAAAGCAACTGGTTCGCATTTATCACGATGTAAAACGGAGGAACAAGAGGCGAGGGAGAAATATGCATCGTTACTGCTAAACGCCAGCATTTATCTGCTTTCAGAATGAATCAGGGATGGAATTATAATTCAGACTTATTCAGCAAAAGAATCTAAACTTTGACATTACTGGAAGATACAAGGGATACAAAAATATGTACGACTTAACGGGTCAGTACAACATGACATCTATCAAAGCATGAAAGAGGTAAACAAAATATTTTTTTTCATAATGTGAATATTTCAATTCACTGTGTAGAATTGGTCTTGAGAAAGTTTCAATTGTTAAAAATTCATCGGAGCGTGTCGCCGGCTAGATCCCGGGATCAAAATTTTCAGCATCGATCATCCCCCGCGCAGCGAGATGGACAAGCATTTATATTCCGCGACACCCACGCCGGCGCGCCGCTCGCGAACATAACGTAACGTACTACATCAGCATAATACATAACGTATAATAATAACCGTTATTCATTATTCATCTGTATCCTTTCGCGCCGGCGATAATTCGATTCGAAATCGCTCTGAATAAATCCGCACGTTTTTAGGCTGCGTTTCGAAGGCAGTTTTTCATTGAATCGTCGCAGCTTATACGCGTTACATATTCATCGCGTAAATCGAGGTTTGATACAATTTCCACGCAAATCGAGAATTGCTTCGAACGCGTCGCACGAAATATCCGTCGATACAGGGAAACGATCGCGAACGGGAAATGCTAATCAGCATTTCAATAATGATATTTATTGTCGGCCAATATGCGCGCGCGCGTCTCGAATCTCTTGCTAATTTTTGCAAATAACATTGTCCTTTGATGAATATTCTCGCGAGCAAAGAGACGCGCGAATTTTTCTTTGACATGTAAATTATTCATATTGCACTGGAATTACAATTCTTTTTTTTTTCCTTTTTTGTTCAGCAAGAAGATTACGTTTGAGAACTGCATTCGAGACTGTTTCCGGGTGTACTAAATGAAGGTCAAGCTAGAAGAGTTCGCAAGAGTGATAAATTAGTTTCGAAGGCAATAACTGTTGGAGTTGTAAGACTTCCTGAGAATTCAATGCATGTGTCGTCCGACCAGAAAATCCGAAATTGACGAGAAAAGTCAATGATTGCCGCCGGCAGTTCGGAAAATTGATATAAACAATTTCCTCAAAGCCGTTCGCTCCTACAGGGTCCTCGAGAACAATAGTTGACAAGCGTTCAGACTTTCGCCATGAAACTTTCGTTTGATTCTTGCACGCTCGCGTTCCCCTCCCGGAGTCGAAAACATTTTTCCCCCGGCCACCATTTTTCTCTTTTAAATTTCAAACCTCGAACAACCGAAGAGGCATTTCATAATCCGTTCCGGTAATAGGCTGTTTCACCTCGTTCAGGCTCGTTCAGTTACCCTCGTAGAGGTCTTTTCAATTCAGGAAACAAATGAAAGTCACTGGGGGCGAGATCGAGTGAGCACGCTGGGATAGAGCACTAATTCTCAATTTAACTCATGGATAACAACCACGGCTAGCCTCCCGCTCGCCTGGCTCATCGATGATCTCTATTATAATTTCTCTGATCGCTTACGACTAATTGCAACTACTCACTTTTACATACACCGCTACAGGACTCCCCAATTTTCACTGGAAAAAAGACACGAACGAAGGATTCATTTAAAAGAAAAATTTTTCCCATGACTGAAACAATTTTCTCCGGGAACAAAAATTTATAAACATTACTAGACTAAATTAGCATGATTACTATTCTAGATTAAACTAGCCCCTTCGTAATTACTGCTAAAAGAAGCCAATTATTTATAATCCATGACGAAAAGATCTGTGAACATTGCAAGGACATAATGAAAAACGTGTACGTGTGCCTTGTGATAAAAAGTGTGTTAGATTCCTAGTAAAAAAATGGCGGAGCCTGGTCGCCGCGAACTAATGATCCTAATGATGCGTTTAAGCGGCTATCGATCCGGTTTTCCGATTGGCGTGCGATCGGCGTATCGTCGGAAGCGGTTCGTGTAATAATAAACAACCGTTTACGGGGTCGCCTTTTGAGTCGTCGGTCGGCCATATTCCGCGGGATACTAATAATACGTGGACATAAATCACAGAAGACTGGACAATTCTGTTAGCACGGTGGTTGGAGCCCAACGAGGTGCGTTCTTAACAACTTATCGAAGCATACGGTGGATAAGCTCGGCTCACTGATCACTGTGTGTAATCAGGTATAGCGTTACACGATGCTTACACGGGTCCAAGAGCCGGGGCCCCCGTCTACTATTTTGTGCGCTAGTAGAGCTGTGAAAATGTCTTTTTACGGGGCAGCCGAGCATATCCGCCATCGTAGCTCAACCATACACTGTCACAGGCCCGTGGTCCGAGTGAGACATTGCACGGGTGAGGTGTTCCACGAACGAGACTCAAAGGATAGTTAACAGCCATGTGCATCCCGCTATCCTACCCGTTTCTGCACGCTGCATGCCCTCGCACCCTTTTATCCCCGTTTTCTCGCTTTGTTGTTCCGCTGTATTTTTTCTCTCGCGTGCTGCCACCCCCCACCCCCACCACCCTATTCCCCTCGCGCCCGCACACGCCGGCTTGTTTCACTGTTTCACAGTTTGATAGATGTTGCCACATCGCGATACCCTTATTTCATACGCGAGCCGCGATCTGGTCGCGATAAGCCCAGGAACGTCTCGATCGCGACGATTGGCCGGCTCGATTTGGGTCACACGAAAATATTTTCATGCACCCTGCATCCACTTTTTCAGAAAATATAGGATGACCTGTCCAACGAACACTTGAACTTCCTGAGTCCTATTTCTAAAAGGTGGCAGCGCAATTCTTAAGTAACTGCGCGCAATAAACAAAATTGTTCGAGTAGATGCTAATCGGTTTAACGAGGGGTGTCACAACAGCGAGAAATCAATACTATTTCCCAATTAAAAAAATATTGTGGGCCCTCCTTTTCCTCCCAAAAGTTGCCCCAAATTAATTTGAGACGTACTAAGGTATTAACCACCCCCTAATCTAATTAGAAAATAGTCTTTATTCTGAGAAAACAGCTTGTAACACTTGGCACACCCTGTATATGAGGACCGTGTAATTGTTGAGATCACGTGCTCCAGAAAATAATTCTAACAGTGTCTCGTCATGGGTTACTTATGGGCACCCCTAACATTCTCGTCACGAATGGATCGAATCTGCAGTTCTAATTTTTTCAGATCTGCCTATAGCAAAATATACGAGCATCTTTAAATATTGATGGACTTGCTCTCGGAGAACGTCTCCGAAAGGTGAAAAGTCGAAATCCTCTGATTAGTTGGAGTCACGTCCACGCATAATCATAACTGGGTTGCCTCGGTACGTCATGAATGATGGATACACGAGCGGAAACGTGGCTTCAGGTGATTCCAGTCGAGCACTGTTGTCTGCAGATAAGATCCCATAAATGTCTGCATCATGTCGGCTATACGTTACACCGTGTTTGCTCAAGGTGTACAAGAAACGAGACATCGAGCTTATACGAAGTAAAACAAGCGAAATACGATTTCCCAGCTACGGGATTTAGGTTCATCATCGCTGAGAGAGTCATTAGAAGCGAGTACAGTAATCTCTGCACATACGCGAAAGAGACGTGCAGAATATTCGTGAAGAATCTGTTCCCACAGGATGTAGCCCAGAAGCTCAATCAAGTTGAGAAGTGGAACAATACTAATTCAATGGGAAAACTTTTTCAATTATTTTTTTATCAAACCCTTACCATCGTACGAGTGGCATTTTCCTGATTAAAACGAGTCCAAACACGACATAATTTACATCATATTTGCTCGTGTAATACACGATTCAGTAGAACCTCGATTATCCGAACGGACATCTAAATTCTATCTCGAATCGATCCACTGCAAAAATCAGTGAAGACGTAATCTAGCATTACAGCTAGGGTTCTTTCCACAACTCGAACAATCGTGTTACCAATAGTTCGGATAATCGAGGTTCTACTGTACGGTGGATTAAACAAGCAAATTGGATCCAAATTATGCCGTGTTTGGGCTCGTTTCAATCAGAAAAATGTGACGAATAAGTTGGCAAAAGTTTCATAGAGAAATGATGAGAAAAAAGTTTTACCACCGGATTAGCATAATTTTTCCGATACAATTTTTCCGTTTAAAGGGGAGTAACGAGTAAGTGTTGGCGAGTGACAGCGCAACTGGCAGCGATCCGACGGCCGTAGTGCGCAAGGGAGCATTGATAAAATGCGGCAATTGTTCCCGCGGTTGAAACTGATGCTTGCGAGGCCGCCGGTGTGGGAAAAAATAGATGGGACACACAAAAGGATAACGCGGTATCACACGTGTTGGTCCAATGTAAGAGAATTTCGTGACGAGATTGCATTGCCAGTGTGTTCGAGGATCCTCTCTATTTCGTCTAATCTGATTCCCCGTGACTTTGTTCTGTTCCTCAAAGGCAAGGAAGTCATGTGGTCATTATGATGATATCTACACTATCAAGGAGGAATCGACACAACGGCCTCGGAACGTAAAAGCTGACGAGCCGCACGATAGCTCCTAACAGCGAAACTGAAGTTGTTCCCGTGTGTACCAGCGTCGCCTCGACGCGAGAATTATGCGAGTGTGCGCGCGTGTTGTTAACCAATTTTTCTGGCTTAAACTGATTTTGGATTTTTTAAAATATTCTCCGCATCGGTATTCATTTGCGAAATAGAAATCTAGAGTAACGGTTTAAGACGATTCCAAATTTATTGAACATGGTAGACAATTTTGGTTATCGACACAAGGGCTAAAAATGAAGGTATAGTAACCGCCAGGACATAACGAGCAGATCGGCGAGGCGTTAAACATGTTTCGAGTTTTAGCAGAAGTAAGGTGACAGAAGGGGTGGGGGATTAAGGCACGAAACCGCAGGTTGAGCTGTGTCAATTACAACTGAAGTAATTTAAACATCAATCAGTGCTTAATGATTCAGCTTATAGGCTTGCTGTACCGTGCAGCAACTAGTTTGCAGACGTTCATTTTGTCAACTAATATCCACCAATTTATTCGGATAATATGGTATTACTAAACAAGTTTTACCCTTGTCACCTCTAAAATGTTAACCCCCGTCTTCCGGCCGATCGAATGTTGTAAATTTCAACGTGTTGTATATTTTATCATAACATGACGTACACATTAAATTGCCATATATTAGAATTTACAGTAGCCGCGTAAATCATTTATGCAGGTGACGCTAATCTTTCACCAGGTTTAGAAACTCATTTTTATTTAGCAATATCCGAGTAAACCGAATTTGATCGACACCGTTCAGTTACTAATCAGAGGACTTTGAGTTATTAATCAGATTTTAGGGCCAATTACTGCTATTTTTAAAGCACAATGAATATTCAAAAAGAAATGTTAAATTTTTTTCGTTAAAATCAGAGTTAATGTTGTATATCACTGTTTTAATATTCGTTACGCTTTAAAAATAAGTGAATATGGAAATCTAAAAACACCTGGAAATCTAAATCTGAATACACCTGAGATTATCTCCATAATTTTAATAATTGCGAGATAAAAAATCTGTGATTGGTCATTTGAGCGGCGTTGGTAGGTTCGGTGTTGGTTTTTTGCAACATTGAGGAGGTTCGTTAGAGTGGCAAGTGCAGCGTGGAAACGGGGAATAATATTAGAAAACCGGCCACGTGTGGTTTGGAACGGTCTCGGAAACGGAAATAAATAGTGCGGGCGTAACAAGTCGCCGTGCAACCGGTTCGAAACCGTGACCGTGATATTTACTCCTTGTAAATATGCTCTCAGATATCCAGATTGATGCTAAGAAGTACAACTAAACACAGTTCAATCGCGCGTAAACAAATAAAGCGTAAAGGCACAAGGATGTGCAACGGCAACGCATTGCAACGCGGCGGCAGCGGCCCCGGTTGGACGGTCAGCGAGTTTCATAGTTATTTAACAGTGCAACCGACAACGCGGAAGAGAAAATCTTCCTGAGCGAACTCCGATGAATTAAATATTCGGTTCCGTTCCCGAACCGTTCAACCGGCACACGGTCGGTCCCATAATTGATGGCGCACGGACTGAAGTCGTTCGTTTTTCTGCTACATTAGTTTGCCAGACGATACAGTTTTCTTTCGATACAAGACGACATGTATCGCGAGAAAACTGCGGTGTTCGCGGGGGCTTCAGGGAGAAGGTATTGGCCCGCTGAAAATTTGATAGTCGGTCCACGGTCCCATTGAAAAATCGAGGTCTTTCGTGCAGACGAGCTATAAATATTGCGTGCCCCTGGTGACGACCGAACGAGATACGGATGAAATGAGCTCGCCAGGGGCTAACGGAGGTCGTATCGGGGCTGCAACGTTTAAAATCTCCAAATCGACCGGCGGTTAAATTAAACTTCTTCTAACAGCGACTCGCCGATCGCGTGTATTATGTATCGATTCCAAAAGATCCCTGCCGAGGCACGGGAGAATACGCAGGCACACGATAGATATAAATTTTCTTCAATTCTAACTTGAAAATTCGAACAAAATAAATCGCAAGGGTTGAAGATCGTCTCGCGCCACCGTTCCTCGGTACCACTGTTAACGCAATAATATAAAATAAAATAAGTGGAATTTTAATGGCGGTCACTACACTGCGGACTTTACGTTAAAAATGAGTATCGCATTATCTCATTATGTAATAGTGAAAAGTTTGTCGCAGTTCGGTTAGAAAATGTTGATGTTCAATAATGCTCGGCAGTTAAGCAAACTCGAATTAACTCGTGATGCCCAGTTGGAAGGCAAATAGCGCCCCACGACAATTCAATCACGTTTCTCCTGCAAACGAATGGTTCTTCCCTGAATAATGGAACACCCGGTATTGCACTGTAGAAGTCCGAATAAAATGGTCGGAACATTTCCGATCTGCGGAGGTGTTTCCATTAAAATAAGACCGTGGCACGGGATCAATCGTTGGGAATTGTCTACGGGAACAGGAGGATTGCATAAACATCCGCGGCCCCGTTGTTAACATACGCTCGGACTATTGGTTTCTCATCCCGGGTACGCCTCCGACAATATTTTTGTTATCATCTCTCCCCCGCGACATTCTTCGCGCACGAAAAGCTGTAAGAGGCACCGGAGTAGTATCTTTTCCTGCGTTTCTGCACATAAACTTGCTTGTCGGTAAACGGTAAATGCCAGAGGAGAAGAAGAGTATCCCGCGCTCGGAGGAAGTGGAAAGGTCTCTCTTATCTGACACGGCTGAATCCTATTGTGCTTGGTACACACCGAACTTGGTCACTTCGCTCCAATATTTTTCTTCGAAGCAAGATGAACGCCGAATAAAAGAATAACTTTAGCGACATATCATATTCCCCCTATATTGCGTCAGGTTTGCTTCAATTTACCTTCCGAAGGAAACTTTTCAATTCCGAAATAAACCAGAATCGCCCAAAATTCTGTCGAATTTTATATTCTAGCATTTTCTGGAAATTTTCGGAAACCATAATTGCACCGAGGTCCACGGAAGATTAGAATAAACCCGTCAAAGCTCTCTCTCTCCCTGAATATAAAGTTTAGAACATTTTTGTGAAATAAAGCAAAATTGACACGCAGTTTTCTTCAGGGGGGAAAATCGAATATGCAAATTCACGTTTGTGTTTGCCCGTTCGAATGTTTACAAACGGCGCGGCGGTCGTGATACGATACAATCTCTGCCGGCAATAGTTTAACGTTAATCGGGCGAGTAGAATGTAATTCGGTTTGGCAGACCGAGACAACAACTTGTTAGATTTCATTGATACGAAATCTGCGAATGCCGAGTGTGCTAAAATATAATCACGCTCGGCGACCGGGGTTTTCATTGAATAATATTTAAGCAGGTTCGTCGAGGAGCAAGCTGAAATCAAAAAGGTAAACAATTGAAGAAAACCGGTAGAACTTCGTTCTGTTGTTTTTTCCCCATATTCTGCACGGACTTCTTTAGCCGACTCAATGGAGGTTCTTTTGTAATTACGAAATCAATATTTCTGTTTGTAAGGATTAATTGCGTATCATTCTGAAAGACCTGCTTATTGGTAAAACGTCCGTTTACTTATTCAAGCTCTTGGAAGTATTAACTTCGTCTCAATATACTAATTTACTGAGGAAACGAACATTTATAGAAATCAAATCTTTACTTCAATTTATGAAACATCGTTTGAACATTTGCTGTTCAATGAAATAATATTAACTTTCAGGAATTTTTTTAAGCGTCTAATTAATGTATAATGTGAGGTACAGTGATTCCATAGTGTGGTGCTTTGAAAAAGTCGAATACCAAAGAGTGAATTTATATTTTTACCGCAAAGAACGCAAGTTTTGCATAGAATTAAATCTTGATCTCTTGTGTGACCGAGAGGAATTTTTTAGTTTTGCGTTACAGCATTGCCGCGATTGCCTCTCTTTTAATTCATTCGTATATGTAGGACAGTTCCACGATTCCACGGAGAGAGCACGAGGGACGAGAATTAAGAATGTAGAGCAGAATTTTAGCGAAAGAAGATTACACGATCGTAGACCGCGTCTGAATTTTGGGATTCAGCGCGGCGCAAGCTCTCTTTTAGTTTCGCGGAACAAACAGCCGTCTCAAAGGGGAAACAATTTGAAGGAGTAGCAAACATCCGGGGAAACACGGGATTGCAGCTAAGGACGATATCTTTCGTGAATTTTCGACATTGTTTCGTTCCACGGGAACTGTGAATGGAGCTCCGCGTAAACTCGGCCAGGGAGCATTCCGTAAGGAGTTAAATAATCAACATAAAGCACAATTGAGCGTGAACCAGGGATGCGCAATAAATGTGTATTCTTCATTCTATGCATTTGAAAAAGTAAAATTGAAACCATATAACCGTTTTTAGAAAGAAATTGATCCATGTGTCTTGCGGCAGAAAGTTTTTATTTTGCATAAACATCTGCAGTCTACAAATGATAAAAGATTCGCATTTACGTGTGGTGGATTTATTTAGTTGCATTTAAAGTGGGGCAAAATAACGCCGTTAAAATACCGTTCCATATCGGACACGAAATTTCACCAATTAATAACACTAAATATTAATATATTTAAATTAGTATTGACGTTATATTAAAAATTTCCAGTCTCGTTTCTCTCGCAGATCCCATCTCATCAGTTTCGGATTAAGATTTCCAGATAAAACGACGTACCAACGAGTCTTTGACAAAACAATTCCAAGTAATTGTGCGGGGAAACGTGAGCCAATTAATACCGCGCAATTAATCCTGCAGAGAGCCCGGATATCGGCCGGTTGCGTGCCATTTGTATTCTAAACTTTTATCTTAGAGTAACACGCTTGCCGTACACCGTTTTCATTTGACTCGTTCGGTACACGCCGAGTCGTGGAAACGGCGAACGGTAATAAATAAATGTTTTCCGTTGTCCTATCTCCAATTTATCAATAACGATCCGGACGGTTGGTCACCACGTTACCACAACGAACAAAAGGGACAATGAAGAAATGAGATCCAACGGGGAATACACGAAAAGAGGGGCTTCTAAAATCGGACATTTCTGTGATTTGCATTTTTAAATCGCATTTATTGTACGATCAGTTTAAACAATCTATTTCCAATTTATCAACAAGAATATAATGGTAGATTAGGCTGCACAAGAAATGTCAATACTCATTTTGCGTTTCTAAATTGCAAGATACAATGTTAATTTCTTTATCTTGGTAATGAATTTTGCTGAATTTTTACATGTAGTTAATTTTTGCATATCAGTAATGAATTTTAACGGGAGGTAAATCTTCAAGTACAGTTAATTTTTATAGTAGAAAATGAATTTTTTAAATACAGTTTTGAGATTTAAAAATAACGTAAATAAAAATTGGAGATGGTAGGTTCAAGATTAGTTTGGTAAATTGAAATTATGTGAAAACAAACCTGTAGATTAATAATAGTAATTCTCGATGATTTGCTATCGGACATTTCGTATGCAACGACCTAATAATAAAGATAGCATAAGCTATTTACTGACATCGCGATCCACGGAGAGACCCCACTCCAAAATTCTATAAAACTCGACCCTTCCTCCAGCCACCTGCAATCACCACCGACCACAAAGGGGTTAATTAACCCTCTCACCAGTTCCCACGCATTACACCCATCCAACCACCAGAACCACCCCGACTAACCCATCAAACATTTTATAAAAAGCTCAACAGTGTCCCCCTTTCGAAGGGGGTTGAAGAGGATGAGGTCTCCGATCAGAGAACCGTGTAGAATGCGTTGCGTCCGCGCGATCCGCTAAATCAGGCTGAACATGGTTGTCCAGTGAGTCGCAAGCTTACAAAGAGTCTCGGAATAGCCAGGGATCCGGGGGAAAGGAATCTTATCGGTCATTGGACATAATCGGTACACAGGCGCAGGTAGCTAAACGGGGTCTACGTATCGCAACAGGGAGGATACACAGAGAGGGAGACATGCACACAGGGGCCGATTACCCCTTAGTGTTACCCTCCGCCTCGACTAGCAACCCTGTCCTCGTCTTGAGTCCTCGAAGCGTGAACGGAAATAGCCATCGGTGTGCACCGGAAGCTCCATCGCAAAGTCCCCGGCTCTGTGTTTCAGAAAAAGGGATGCGATCCCCCTGGATGTGTTGCACGCAGCCACCATGGGGATGTGCACAGGGGTTCATCAGGGGGGGAAGCGGTGTGTGTGCATGGTGTGCGGTGGCGTGACAAGAGTCGCCAACGCCGCGAAAAAGAGCGAGGAGAAAAAAAAATAGAAGACGCATACAGAGACAGACATAGACATACACGCGAGCGCGGGAGAGCTGTACGTTTGCACATCCACATACACGAAGATTGTTGGAGCGCGAAGGGATGAGAGGACGAAGAGGGTAGAGAGCAAGCGAAAGAGAGGGAGAAAGGACGGTAGAGGGTGGGTTCGATTCGGTGGCGGCGCGGAGAATAGTGTGGTCGGGATCGCAGGAGAGGGGTGACATTATATTTGCGCAGGGCTGTCCGATAGGGCGCAGTATCGTCGCGACCGCCGTCGCGTGCACGTCGATTTTTCCGTGCGTTTACGTGTTTTCACCGCGAGTGCGTCTGCACCAAGTTTTCCCTCTCCGTCGGACCTCTGGACTCTCGCCTTGTCTCGTTTCCTCCCCCTCGGATTCTCTTTCTATCTCCATCTATCTATACTCCTCGGTGTCTATATCTTCTTTCTCTCTTTCTCTCTCTCTTTCTCTCTCTCTGTCTCTTTCCTATCTCTTTTCTTCCGTCTCTCTATTTTCTCACTGCTCCTCCGGTCCACAGTCCAAAAAAAGCTGTCCCCCTAATCGGCAGCCTCGTGCGCTCTCCGCTGTACGACGAACCCGTTCGGACAATAGGAGAACCGCGAGTCCTCAACCAGAGTCGCGAAGTGTTTCTCTGGCTCTTAGAGTGAGTAGCTAAAGCAGTGTTGTTTACTGGTGGGTGTTTTTTATTTTTTTTTTTGTTTTTTGCACCGACGCTTCCGGAGGAGAAAGGATCTTCGATCTTTTCGCTCCCATCGTCTTACTTTTCTTCTGTCAAGCACACACATACCTCACCCTCACTCTCCCTGTTTTGTTGCACGGTTTTAGAGTGGATTGTTCACGCAACGTGAGTATAACACGGACCGTCCCGTCCCGTCCCGGCTCGGCCCGGTTCGTCCCGATTCGATCCGGCCGATGATCGACACGGGTCGTTCGATGGCCACACGGTGCGCGAATAATTGCCGGTAATTGCTGCGGGATTGTCGGGCTTTTCGGACGGATTCTCGACCCGCGTTCCGGAGCGCTCTCTCTCTCTCTCTCTCTCTCTCTCTCTCTCTCACACACTTTGCGGAATAACAAGATTGCACGGAATGAATGCACTCGTTTTCGACGGCGGTGAATCCCCCGCACCCTTCGCAACCCCTCGATAACAGAGGGTGAATCATCCGGCTAGCAAATGCTAGGACCTTTGCTGCCGAACGTTTTCTCTTTCTCCCTTGCTCTTTCATTCGTGAGCTCTCTCTCTCTCTCTCTCTCTCTCTCGCTCGCTCCCGGTATATGTGTTCGTTGACATTCTCGAGTTGCGTGAAAAGTCACCGGGATAACGGGCGAAATCGGTTTTCGCAAACGGGAATCGTTGCTCCCGAACGGAGCCCAGGTAGGCTGAGTTTTTTTTTCGTTCCGAAGGACCCGTTTTGTTCACCTGGATACGCGTTCCCGTGTTGACTCGCTGATCTCCGGGAAAATGTGATCTTTAAGGGGACTGCAAATTGCTTCGGAGAGAGCGCGGAACCTCTTTTTTCTTTTGTCCCTGCAGCACAGTCGAATTGTCATTTTATAAATTTCGATGATACTTTCCCAGCACATTAGTTGTTTCTGTTGGAAAATGTTGTGATCTTTAAGGACACTAGTGGTCTCTAAAGGGGACCGTTCAAGTGTGAAACTTGTTTTTGAGATTTTTCTTCTGTCCTCGCAGCACATTTGAATTGTTCATTTTACAAAAACTTTGATACTACTTCCCCTGGCAATTTGTTGCTCTCTTGGAAAATGTCGTGATCTTTAAGGACACTGGTGGTCTCTAAAGGGGACCGTTCAAGTGTGAAACTTGTTTTTGAGATTTTTCTTCTGTCCTCACAGCACATTTGAATTGTTCATTTTACAAAAACTTTGATACTACTTCCCCTGGCAATTTGTTGCTCTCTTGGAAAATGGTGTGATCTTTAAGGACGTAGTCTCTAAAGGGAACTGTGAAACTTGTTTTTTGTCCCCACAGCACATTTGAATTTCTATGTGAAAATGAAAGATTCGTGGGACGTGTACATCATGCGAAAATTGTGACCGAGGAGAGCAAGGGTTAAAACCGCTTATTACGTTTGAAGATATTGTGAAACTTGTTCCGGCCGTTGCTACAATTTTGAAACTTGTTTGGCAAGTGATGTATTGCTGTAAATTTTGTTGCAAAACATTGCAAATCCTCGGGGAGGTTCTGCGGAGTTGAAATCACTGATTTATTCGAAGGAAGTGCGAAACTTGTTTCGGCTGCTAGTTCCTTAGATTTGAAACTTGTTTAACAGATGATCTATTGCTCTAAATTCCTGCAAAACATTGAAACTACTGGGAACACTGTTTTAGGGTTGTTTTTTTATGTAAAATATTAGTCTTGCAAATTTCGGACTCCTTTTGCAACTTGAGCCTAACTGGGATAAAATGATCGAATTATTGGAGAAATAATTGAACGCGATTAGGATCTTGCCAGAAATTTAAAACTCTTCTGCTGCTGATTTTGTTCTGCAAATCAGTGTAAAAATTTTTTATTCCTAGGAGACTGCACAAATTGTATCAGTTCCTTATTGTTAGTAAATTATTATAATTCCCAGAACTACCACAGAGTTAATATTATTTATTTCTTTTCCTAACGAATAATGATGGAAACTGTTACACTGGGTCTACTGCTCTAAATGAAGTCCAGCGAAGAATTGCTATAGCGTTGAAGTAATTGATTTATGCGAAGAAATAGTGAAACTTGTTCGGGACGTCGCAATAAATTGAATGAGAACTTTGTAAAACTCGCAAAATAAATTAATGCCAAAGCTTGTAATTCCCAAAAGAGTTATTGCACCGTCGAAGTCGCTTGTTTGTCCGGGGAAATTGTAAAACATGTTTAACTTTTGACTTGATAAATTTCCCGGGTCATTTGCAAGTGATTTAATTTGTGTACGCTGTTATAAAACATCGTAATTCCTAGGTGAGTTATTAGAACGTTGCAATCACCTGGCTGGTCCGAAGGAATCTTTGTTTCGAAACTTGTCCCGTCCTTTGTGTTTGATTTATTGCTCGAAATTGTTGTCAAACGTTTGCCATTGCTGTGAGGGCTGTTACAGGGTCGAAACCACTGATCTATTCGCGTGGGATTGCAATAATTGTTTCGGACGTTAGCTTTGTGTGGATTCGAAACTCCTTCGGTGCTCGATTCGTTGTTCCGAAGTGTCATTCGATGGAAAATTATCACAGAATCGTCCATTTGTTGAAAGAAATTGTTCCACCTTCTAATGTCATAAATTTAAGAGTCTGTTTTGCATTTCGCCTCGAAATTTCAGAGACTTTATTAATTTATATTTTAATTTTATAGAACAAAAACGAATGATAATTGCGCTGGCTATCTTGCTCCTTCTTCGCGCGTTTCGCAACCCAATTAGAGTCCAATTAACAAATTATTTTCGTTCAGAACGGCGACGTA
The DNA here is from genome assembly GCA_028454245.1 of Halictus quadricinctus. NCBI lineage: Eukaryota > Metazoa > Arthropoda > Insecta > Hymenoptera > Halictidae > Halictus > Halictus quadricinctus. The sequence continues at coordinate 1,093,877 of CM052124.1, forward strand.
CGGTGCCGAGAACTTGAAGAATATTTCGTTGTTGGTGTTTCTCGATTGTAATATATTTATAAAGCGCATTGAAATGCGGATACACCTTTAGGGAACAGTCGCTTCTTGTCTGTGGGTGGCCCTTGTGTATGAGCCAAGAGAAGCATTCGCGGAAAATAGAAGCTGTGCACGTGCTTCGACGTTTCTCACGGTATTGGGAGTTTTGAAATTAGTAACTGTGTATTGGATAAATGTCAAACTGTTATTGAACTGGGGAAACATTTATACGTATTCTCCCCGGGAAGAATTGTTTAAATCTCTGTCGCGTTAGAATCGAAATCACTTAGGTACACACGGTGAAGTAATTTTATCGTACTCGATAAGTGTCGATCACGTCGGTATTAATTTTATTTTATTTCGTCAGTTTATTTTGCTTCTCGCATCTGTTATCGATGGGCTTGCGTGTCGACCGCAAACAAATTCAGTAAAAATAAAATGTCCCGTGTTAAGTATTCATGGGAACGAATTTATTAAAAAATAATTCATATTAAAAGTTGAAATATGTTGACAGAAAATGTATTTAATGTGTCTCAAAATATCAGATATTACAAATTCAAATGAATGAAGTGATCAAGAAATAATTTGTGTCAACGAGGCAATAGGAAATATAAAATAATTTTTAAAAAAGGGAGATATCACACTATTTCTGAAAATTCCCCATAAACGAGTTAGGGAGGAACTGCCTACGACATTAGGCATGCAGCGTATGCCAAAAGGGTAGAAATTCGATTTCCTTGTTATTGTCGTGCCATTGTGCATCAACTATCTCCTTATCCGAGTTTGAGTTCGTCCCGCCATTGTCCAATTCTATACCAGATAATATTGTGAACCTTAAAACTCAATCGATGCGCACATACGTTTCTGCAACAGCGTTCAAATCGAATGCCTCGTTAGCTGAACAGCAATAACACGCTAATGAACTTTCAAAAAATTGTCTACAGACAATTATTCTGTAATTTTCCAACACCCATACCTAAGAACTGCTCTTCTACCCCTTTGTTGCATAATTTTCTTCGCAGTTACGATAATTAAAACTATTATTAATTTAACATTTAAATATCCAATAGAAATTTCTTTTTGGAACAGAAGTTTCCCCTTAATTCTAACTTCAAAGTATGTGAAAATATTTTTCAATACGTTGTACCCAAGTACGTTTTAAAATATATTTTACTAAGTGGGTTGGTATGTCGACAGTATCGCCAATAAATATTGTTAAGTAAACAGCCCGTTTGCCAGTTTTATTACTGGGAAGTTGAAATTATTTCAAGCAATTTCTCTGACCATATGTAAACAACAGTTTCCGCTGTACAATTGTTAAAAGTGTAACTACGCGAGCCGTAGGTGGCGTATTTGTGACATTATTGAAACACTGTACGAATAAAGTGTAATAATTATAATTGCGCAGCTACTAGAAATAAATTACGCGTATTATCAGGATATTATTCACAGCAGATTTGCACGCCGGTTACAGAGATTACGTTGTATCGTGCATCGAATCGTGAATAATCGTTTGTCCCCGGTGGAAATGATTATTGTTACACTGTAGATTTAATTTTTCAATTTAATTCAATATTCGAGTATCGACGTATCGGTAATTGCCAATATATAAACGTTTAAATGAACAGTTAATAACCGGAAGTTGTACCCGAAAACATGCTATATACAGAGTGTCCCAAATACTTCCTTGATAGTGGTGATTCCTGAGGTAATTTCGAGTAACTTTTCCCTTTGCGAAAATCTTCTCCCTTGCCTCGTTACGGAATTATTGAGGGAAAATCACGGACCAATCAGAGCGTAGCTACAGCGGACAGATGCCGGCTCGGCCAATGCCAACGCTCAGCGGGACCGCCATAGCCGCGCTCTGATTGGTCCGTGTTTTTCCTTAATAACTCCTTAACAAAGCCACGGAGAAGATTTTCGCAAAGGAAAAAGTTACTTCGAATGACCTTAGGAATCCTTTCGAGGGAGTATACCATTTTTGGGACACCCTGTAGTAAGTGTTACATTAAAACATTAAATTTAATATTGCTTGGTCTGCTTTTGCTTAGTATAGATTAAATATTACTTAGTCTGGAATTAAATAATTTAGAGGAAATGTTAAGTGGAATAAATATTATTAAATAGAAATCTGATGCTTTAGTTTCATCGTTGACTGAAAGTTTCGAGTTTTTAGCGGAAGCTGTTGCCACGTGTTGTTATCGAAACGTGTTTTTATTTTTCAGGCAAATAAGAAAAAGGTTAAAAGCTTTGTTTTCAAGGCTTTCAAGCTATATTTTGGAAGGATAACAATGTTAAAAGCACTATAGGTGGCCTCAGTAAAACGCTGTACACAGTCATTCGCGAGTGTCTACATCCACCTGTCATGCTTCGGTTATTTGACACCGAGGTACAGCGGGTTTGAACGGTTTATGGGCGTTGGTTCGTTTGTTAACTAAAATTCAACAGGTTCACACTTGTCCACTGGACAATATACAATTCATTCTTAATCCGCAATTTTTATAGTAACATATTTGGATTTTTTAAAATAATATTGTTTCACTGAATAGCGTTTGTTATCAGTGATTTTTCAGTCCCGAAGTTTTCACGTATATGGGGATGTCATAGTGCTTAGATTTTTGGGATCGACTGTAGGCGTGGAGTACACTGCAGAACTTTGGGACACCCTGTGTGTGCGTGGAGTATGGAACAGGGCAACTGAGAACGGAAACATTAGTAGCTCAACATTTTCGAGTAGAATCAAGTTCGACGCGATCGCAGGGATAGATTAACGGTCGTTGAACACGAGACCCACCAGCTCCAGCCTTTATGCAGCATTGCAAACATTCTGCCGATATAAATTGCAGAGGTAGTACCGTAATTTTTGTTCGAAATTTATGTAGCACGCTCGAAATTTGGCATCCTTCGCATTACCGGTTGCGTCCGTTTTATGAAATCGATACACGAATTGTTCATTGCCAGCTCTCGTCAACTATGCGCCTGACAGTCGATGTATCAAATTTATCGATTTCTACAATATTAATATTTCCACGTGTCCGAAGCTATATCGTTTCGTTACTTTCTACAGTGGAAAAATACGAACAACAAAATTAATATCCTCGATGAAACTCTAAGTGATAAATATTTATAAAATTGTACAGCTGGATGTCTGATCGGTAATTTTTAGATTTCATAGGCAGATAATTGTTAAATGTTTAATACATACTCTTTAGATTTCATGGTCTGTTATGAATATTTTATAGATTCTGCAAACAGATATTTAGTAAATTCTTTCTAGATTTTACAGACAGATGTTTCATGAATATATTGTAGATTTTATAGATAGAAGTTTAATAAATAGTTCCTGGATTTCACAGACAGATATTCAATAAATATATTATACATTCTACAGAGAAACAAGTGTTTTATAGGTTTAATCAATAAAAATCTAGTAACCGTTTTATATTTCCTGTAGATAAACTAAGTGTACCAAATAACAAAATTAACATTCAATGTCATATAAATAAAAATGAAATCAGAATTTCATTTTGCGTATCGAATAATTGTATGAGGAATAACTGAAGATTATGTCACACTTTATCGAACTGTTGGGAGGGTTCTCCGAGGATTTGTTCGTATTATTGCATAAACATTCGCGATCTAATAATAACTTATTTTGGCCGGTCTCTTTGCGTTCACATACTTTCGACGAACAGATGGAGCACGTGTGAATAATGTATAGTCTGACAAAGCGAGTTTGGAACCAGCAGGAGGGTGACAGTAAGAGTGGAGCGGAAAAGAAAGGAGGTCAGGAGGAGTTAGCCTAAGTGAGTAAACGCAATGGAGCAATGTTAAAAGCAGTACTCTCTATGTTTTACATACATAAACATACACCTCGTCCCTTAAAAGTATTTTATCCGTTACAATACACGTGAAAAAAAGAAGACTTATTTCTTCAGAAAAATTCACCCTTTTCACAATAGTAAATTAATTATTTGGACACCCTATATGAACGTTCAAACATCAATCTTCTTTAACTAAAAAATCGAATGTTCTATCAAAATGTTTTAAAAAGGGTTGGTGTTTATATAATTGGAAATTTATGACTAGACATTTATCAGAAAATTTTTGCAGAACTATATCGATTCGAAATTACTATCAGATAATTAATCTTGTGACGTATTTATATCAGTTGATTTTTCTTCCAATAGATACATTTCGAGTGATATGTATTTCTAGTTTCTAGGGCAGCGCGTAAATTCGCAGTGAACGGGTCTGAGATGATTAACAAATTATTATTAGTAACAGTTTGCATTAATAATTATAATTAACACTGTATATTACTCTTTGTGTTCAGATGTTCGCGAATCCGGTTACACTAGAAAGGTAGTTCGCGTTTATTGTTCATTTCGAGCACATCAAAACCCTATGCGCATTTGTGCAGTATTTGCTTATTCGTATAACACTACACTAATATTATAAACAAGCATTTATAACATTGCATAATCGTATCATTACATTTCTATAACAATTCGACCGGTATTTTGCATTTCAATTTAACATCGTTAAAAAGTTGCAAGCAGACTGGAGATCTTTGTGCGAAATAAAGCTTTTCCATCGCGAGAAACGGAAGTTGAATGAAAATCTGTTTCTTCTCCAGCTAATTTTAATAAGTTCGGAACAATGTAACGGCATTCCCAAGTTCTTATTTATCCACAGTTTTGCATTTCGTTTACGTTTGCCGCGAGTGTATAAAACCCGTTGAAATCCTTATCCGTGGACTTTGAAAATTAGGAAATAATCGAAAATCGCGATTTTTCGCGTGACCGTTGTAAAAAATGACCGGTATGATCTCGCCCCCGTCCGAATTCTCGAGTTCCAGCGAAAAGAAACTAATTCGTGGGGCAAACGGGGGTTGCACAGGGTGGCCCGTAAATCGTGATACAAGTGGGGTTGGCCCTGTGGCTCTCGCAATGGCGTAATCGATAAGGACAGTCAGTCCGCATGGCAGCGAGTAACCAAAGCGATCGTCACTCGCTCGCAAGGCGAGTTCATTCGACGGCGAATCGCGCGAGTAATCAAGCGCCGTGTAATCGATGCCTCGGACAATGGAATATCCGTATTCTAGCGCAATCTAGGAAGTAGCTTTTCAAAATGTCTGATATTTTTCATTTCAAATATCATTTTATCCGACAGTGAACCCGGGACGCTTAAATTGTGGATCTTTGTGGTTTATAGCGAATTCTCTGGTTCACGAGGTCCGGCAAAATGAAAATTTTCACGCTGATCCGTCCCTCTCGTCGATTTGACACACTTTTCTCCGCTTTTCGAAAAATTCCACGCTCCCCGTGTCGCTTTATTATGTGCGAACAACGCGACTGATTTCGTTTCAATTTTATATCTCGTTTTATTTCATTTTTATTTTTCGCTTTCACCGATGCAGTTTAGCGTCACAAACTTTATGTCGCTATAATCTTTTATTGTCACCTGTTGTCATCTATATTGGGCGTCTAGGAACGAATTCGACTCGGATAAAGAATAGATATTGCGGTTCTCATGAAAATGAAATTCATTTTTTTTCTTTATTTTATAAAGTTAGGTTCTTGGTTCTATTTTGTTAATATTATTTGGTAAGAAAATTCGCGTGGAAACCGTCGATAATTTAGAAAGCTGCGACAGGTCTTTCCCGGAAGTGTTTGCGATTGGCTGCGGTAGTTCGAGAGCCCATAATTGTTCGGCTGATAGCTGAGGATCTCCCGCAAACACTATCTCCTCCGAGATCTCGTTAACTTCTCAAATTTTCAGTTCATCCGAGAATCTTCTAACTAGCCTGCGGATGTTTATGCAAATTTTTTCTATGCCATTTCTGTGGACAAACGAGCTGCAATCAAATAATGAATTTTCCTATTCCGTATCAAAATGAACAGGATTATATCATCAGGAGCACAATAAAAATTTCCCTCTTCTTGTAATAATTATCTTATTAAGTTAAACAAGAATGACAAAGAATTAAAAATACTGTTACATTATTTTATTGCGCCAGAGAATAAATTTTTATTTCTGTTTGTTGGAATCCAGGTAGAAAATTTGTATTCTGCGTAAAGATCCGCTGTGTAATTATGACATTTCTTGATGGTTGGAATGATTTGTTGCCGAAAGAAGTGTACAAATCGATTCATACTAACGCTCAGAATCGGACGGTTAAGCCTGTGGGAAGTAGCTGGTTTCGATTGCACAGTGCGAGCCAGTTTAGCCCCTTAATTAAAAATAAAGCTTTCTTCTGACCTTATTTCCCATAGCGTCGTGTCCGTGCACGCATATGAACTAGTTGGTAATTCCGTTAATGACACTTCCCTAAGGAAGAAATTATGGGCAGGTAACACGCAATACTTTTACCAAGAAAGGCGTTTGAAACCTGGGTTTTAGCGAATTAAAACCTTCTCAGGAAACGCTCGTGACCATTGAATTTTAATTCGTTTTCTAATTTACCGTATCGCAACAAATCATGCCAGTTAAATTGTCCTTCCTTATCGACGCGGAGACAAATTGTTAGTACCACGAAAAATTTGAAATGACTATTAAGGAAGTCACGTCCGTCCATGTAAAATTTTCGTTGATCTGATTTCTTTGAAAAATTATGCTGCACCATGCGCGTATGTACATTAAATTTCATGCACCCGTCCACCATTTTCCCGGAATGGCCACGCTAAATGGCCGCGCTATTACTACTTCCGGCAAACATGAATTATTTCGGACGAATATTAGGTAGAATATGGGTGAAATATGTAATTCGAAAAATGTGCTAATTGAAGGGCATTATAGTCGAGTGAAACGGAAAGTGTGAGCATTGTCGACCAGAAATCTACCCTCAGCTTTTCACCTTCTATATCTTGCACAAATATCCTGGAGAAAAATGAACGATGGCCTGGAAAAGTAAAGGCTTCAATCTTTAAAATGAGTCGAAATTTATCATCCTACTATTTTTTTAAACAATTTATCATAGTCCAAATATTCACAATTTCTCGAGAATCGTAAATACTTTTCGGTTCCACAATATGCGAAAAATTGCATCCCACGACGGTCATTTATCATGCAATTAAAGGTAAATCAATTTCAAAATAGTAATACCAAAAAAGTTGAGAATCCATTAATCCATTAAAATCCATAAAAATTGCATAAAAAAGAAGATGAAGAATTATGCGGTGGAAAAAATCGAAAATTTAAAATAATACAGAAATAAATTGAGAATGATTAATTCCAAGGGATTAATTCATTGTTGAAAAATTCATGGAAAATGCTTTTGCAGCTTTCTGTGTTGCCGATCCGATTTGTTTTTCTCTCGCGCGGCTGTCTCCTCGTTTTCCACTTCGGCCGTGTTTTCATCAGGAGCAAAAAGGCTTCGTTTGTAATCGGAGAAAGATAAAATATGCAGGAGTTGGTTTTGCATCGCATGAATAATCGAAGTTTGATCCAGTGCCCGTTGTTTTGTCGTGCTTATCGATTACCGAAAGCCAATACATTAATTAATAACTGGCAACAACGCGCGGTCCATATTATTGTTTCCCCCATTTTTCCGTTGTGACCGTTACAGTCTTTCTTTTTTATACGCATGCTGCTCAATTAACCTGTCAATCTCTTTCATTTTCGAAGCAATTTACGTCGGCTGGTTCGTTGACTTTTATTGCGAAGTGTCCGTGCAAGAAGTTCAAAGGTTAATCTTTTAATCGAACAAATTAAACAATAGCTTAAAAGATTAAATTAAAAAAAGAAACTACAGTTTTTAAAAGTTCTTTTCCTGCAAATATATTGTTCCACGTATCCGTTTTCAATTGGACCTGTTCATTTTAAATGCTTCTAAATACGAAACACAATATTAATAAAATTAGACAACGATTTACGGTCATTAAAAGGCAATGTCAAGTCTAATATTAATTTTGAAAACAATAATGCGCTCGCAGCGTTTGCGTCGAGATTCTCTTTTTCCAAAAATATACTGCGTACAAACCAGTTTCGTTTAACCCCCTCCAAAAAAAAAAAAATGAAATGAAAAGATTCGTTGCGACGAACGTGATTTCAGCTGCGACCGGCTAATGTGTCTGGTCTATTGCGCACCTTTTCTACTCGTGATGAGCATAATGACGCGTTGTTGCATTCTCGGTTCCTTCACCGTCTTCCTAATCGTTTCTGCTAAATTATCGCAGAAAATAAATAACAATACCACCTTTTCGACTCATAAATATTCAGACGAGTCAAAACAGTAATAACTGGCAAAGCAAATTTTCTTTATCAGTCACCTGATTAAACTCCCAATAATTTCTCACCTGAGATCACCCCTCGAGTTTTATTTCGATTTCTACTTGAAAGTGAAAGAACGTTTCGGTGCACTCGTCGCATTAGTATCGTGAAAACTGTTAAAACGTTGATTCTCTTTGGCGGCCGGTGCCTTGAAGAGAAGATTTCGGGGCTGTTTTCGACGTTGAAGCGGAGTTGATTCGTCTGCTAAACGCGCAGACGTAAGTGGGGCGGCTGTGCGCGCGCGAGCAACCCCTCGTACACTCGTACGTAAAAATCCATGGAATCCACCCTCCTCATTTTTTCGCGGCTGGTAAATGTTTTGCCGACAGCCTGTCCGTGACATTATACCGACTCTCCGACGTCGGGATAACTCAATCGAAAAACGAGTTATCATGGTCTAACATAGTTTCGTCGGAGATTCTCCGTCGTGCGAGGGACATAATCCACCGTCGAGCATGAAACATTTTCCACGGTGATATAGAAAAGCTTTTCTCCAGCCGTGGAAAACCCGGGGAACCGTAAATATTTCAATCGACCACGCTTGTTTCACCAAACGTACGAAATTAATTATAGTTGCCCCTCGTGAGGACTTTAAAAATAATTGGGGAAAAATGTGCTTGGAATTTTGAAATTTAATTTTTCAGAAACTGTGAAACGTCGCTGTTCCACATTTGTCCAATTTCCTTCAGCTTTCTCGAGACAATAAAACCGTCTCTGGACGCGTCTCGGTTAAAAATAATCACGCAATTATAACAGCTTTAACAAAACGAAAAAAAAAAACATACACGTCTACACGGTTAACGCACATTTCCGAGTGTGCTCGTAAATGGATAAAATGTAATCTTTTGGAAAGTAGGGGCGGATAAGTATAGCTGTCTCGTAGCGTTCGCATCTCTTTTATCTCTCGTCGTTTAAGGTAGCTGGACGAAGGCTAGTTAGCCATTCTTAAATGGCATAATTCCTTATACTTAGCGATCTATTAAGAATCCTGCTGCTCTCGCTTGCAAATTCGAGCGCGTGCGTGGGCGCAGCCAAAGTCGCGTGGGGGAGGGGGGATCGCGAAGTTGGACGAATTTAATTTTCTAAATATTCATAGAGACCCCGGTGTGTGTCCCTCCGGCAACGATGGCGGAAGGCTAGGTGAACACCATAAATATTCTATGCCGCGACATCGTAACTTGAAACAAGAGACGAATACGGGATACCTCGGGCGACGGGTTGCGCCACGCCTCACTACAACCCTAATGAATCCAACGAAATATTAAGTTATGCAATTATCCATGGAAATTAACCTTTACTTTCCGCGCCAGCTATTCCCCGACCGGGCGAATGGCCGGGGCCCGATCGCGGTTAGGCTTGGCCGATCGTTCGACCATCTCTCGACACTGTAATCTCGAAAATTAATTTATTAAGGTTTAGACTAATATAGGCTCCAGCTTTTTTATTTACTTCTTGGATCCTTGAATCTTGATCTTATGGTAGTCACCGAGTATTATTTCCTAGACAAGTCATTCCTGAAATTGTATAAATTTTTTTCTGCCCCTTATCAGTGATGTAAAATATTTTTTAAAATATACGAAATATTTAGCAAAAATTTCCATTATCTTGGCATCGAATCAATCGTAATCAGATTTCAATGTTACGATCGATTCGCGGGTATGGTGGTGGTGGTGGCAGGGAGGAATCGAAATTATATCAGCACTTTGCATCACAAATATTCCATTTTGGATTGTTATGCATTCCGATGAATGGGCACTGCGGAGGTGTTATTATTATTCGCATTGTGCGATCGCCTAGGCGGAGCGGAAGATAGCAAAAAGCAAGGATTATCTGGCTCAGTGAGGTTTAACAATTTAAACGAAATGTTTTCCAAAATTGGCAACAGCAAACTCCATGTAGATTGATTTTGTTGTTTCGATTTGTGTACATTTTATTCTCTACTGTACAAAATTGTTGTGATTAATCTTTGCGTTTTGACTAAATCGTTTCAGCAAATAATTTTGTTTAATAATTATATTTAATACACGTTTTCGTGCAAGTATATAAAGTGAATGTAGTAGGAGTAAAGTGTAGGTGCTACAATTATAGTGATAAAGAGCTAATTAAACAACCAGTTCGAATGTTTAATACACACTAAACAGCTAGATCAGGTTGTACAGTTCTCAGCTGTTTGCATTTCTCAACGGTGCCAAACACAGAGGTTATTGTTAGGCTAATAATGGTAAACAAAGCTAATTAACTCTGGTGTACTACTGGACTATTTACGAATTCATTTAGAATTACGTAAATTCGTAAAACTATTGTTAATCTAATAAATGAAAATAATATTCTAATTTAATAAATCGAAACACTATTTATTTAATAGACAAAAGTACTATTAATTTTTGCTGATATGCAAGAATGAAACATTTATTTACCCAATTCCAAGGACAAAAATTTCTTTGTTGATTAATCGAATAAACAATTTGCTTAATTATTTCCCAACAGGAATAGAAATTATAATTGCAAACGATTGAAATATTTACAAGTGAAATTGTTTACAGTAATTTACAAATTCAATATTTTTAAGCAGAATTGCATTTCTCTTCGTATCGAAAGAACCGAGAAACAATAATATAAATACATTCAAATAATTGTTGGAATATTTATTCGACTGTTTATGAAATGAAAAATATTCGCATCGCGTTCGAGCAGTTAAAAAAGAAGGAAGAAAGAATAAATAAAACGTGGATTTCATTATGGTCTCAATGTTCAGGCTTTCGCCGAATTCGCAGATCCGCTGGTGGGCCGAAGGCTATTCGAAATAGTGATCTTGAGGAATGCTAATTCATTGTTTTATTCCGACGTCGAGGAAGTTGAGCTTAGCTGCCGATGCAGTTATCGATTTCAGATACGTGATTGCATCGTTTGTTCTATACGGGAAAGCACGTAACCAGAGAATTCTGGAACTGTTAGTTGAAGTTTAATGAAGAGTGTCTCTACCTTTAATCTGAACCTCGACTCTTCGCCTAAATGTGTCAGGTGCGACTTTAAATATCTTATGAAACCGCATAAGTCGCGTGGCTCCCCGCTTTCCGGAGATTGTCACTACGAAATTTCATGCAATTACACTACAACTGCCGGATTTTATGCGTTCATTATAGAAATAATTGGGCTTAATTTAAAATAGTACAATCGTCAGGAACGTTTAAAGACAAAATTTTCTATCTGAATTGCAACAATCTGGAGCGAAATAAAAATGTATTTTCCTAATGCTTAATAGGTTCAAAATAATATAACAGTATTTTTAGATTATTTTCATGCTTTTACTGTTTTAAATTACACCTACCCTTTTTTGTGATAAGTGCATAAAATCTGCTGTGTGAAGATACTATATTACTATATTATTGTATTACTATATTGCTATGCTGTATTACCTGCAATTTAGGTTACTGTATTGCTGGAAATTTAAACTACATCACACGTTTGAGCTAACTCGTTTCGCCAGATTAATTTACGAGGTATTTCGGCCTGCAAAATAACGAACGATTGAGAAACGCCGGGAGAAGTGCGCTGGGATTCTTTAAAATGACATTTGAACGGCAGCGTATTTGACTGACGGAAGTCTAGAGTTTAGAAATAGATCGGCCTGATTACACAATGCGGGCGTGAGTTACGGGTTTTCAAGGTAACCTCCGAACACCATGGAATACCACGAGGTTTTCCATGGAACTTGGTCCAAACATCGAGTTCTTCGGAGCTCCTATAAAAGAATACAAAAAATGTTCCATACTAATTATTTCTTTAAAAATGTTCTACATCAATATTTTCTTCATTTGAACATGTTTCTAAAGAGCATTTCCTTCCGCTCTTTTACTGCTAATTAAAACAGCTTAAATTTTATGTACTCTGTTTATTTCTTCTCAGTGTCCATTTCAAAATGTTCAATGACAGAAATGAAATTTTTATTCAACTCCTGCTACGTGCAACGGATGCGGGAATCTTTTGTAGTTGACGAAAGTCTCGGTCGCGTAGGTTTTATAACAATTAAAACAGACAATGCCGCCCGGTTTTATAGCTCGACACTTGTACGTGTGTTCTAGTGTAACAGGATACGGAAGTATAGATATTCGGCATCACTGTCAGTTACTATGACCCGCGTCTAGCCAATAGAGGAGCGATTCGATATCCGATGTCCTTTGGGGATACTAATCTTCTCCGATTGAACGCGAGGAAAACAGTTTCCGTAGGAAAGTCCATTAGCCGAAGTGTCCCTAAATTTTTAACCACACCTACGACCCCGGTAACAGCGAAACAAATAAAATGCGTAATTGTTGTGGTTTTTTTCAAATGGTCAGACTCTTTATTCCAATCCTAGTTGCGAGGTCAATTCGACGGTTTTATAATAATTCGATAGAATCGATCCAGCGCCATTTCGACCGTGATGATCTGCCATCTTGTCGATCGTGCCATTATTTCGGGGAATTTTAAACTCTTTAAAAGTTCCCGGACTTTTATTAAAAGTTTTGCAACTTTTCTCTCAACTTTTTTTCAGTGGGTTGAATCGTTTAGAACTTTTCCGACCAGCCGGTAAGCGATAAATTCCACTTCGACTGTCATCTTCGCTTAGAAAATTAAATACCAAAAAATGAAAACAAAATTAAATGATTTTAAAATTAATTCTTCACCTTAAAAATTAACCGTGTCGAATAGCAGTAACTTCAACTGAATACGTGTGTGTGTGGGATTTTAATAAAGAAAATATTTGATATTTTTGACGAATATTTAAATTGCAGTCAAATAATCTGAAGAAAAATATTGCAAACGTAGCCAAATCCGACTAAAAACATTTGTTCCGCGAGATCCTCTCGATTAGAAGCGCAGTTGCAGTTTTTAGTTGGTTTAGAGTGGCCATTTGAAATGCGCAAAGCGCGTTAAAGCGGCGAGGATATCACGGGAGGTTAAGGGAACGTGTTTTGGTACATATGGGAGCAGATTTGAATTAAGGCGCGATAATTTGAATAGGAGACTGTTAATCCGAGTCCAGCGCGCAGGATCAGATAGGAATTGTGCAGGAGCTCTAGAGAGATATTCGGATTTCTATGAAATCGTTTTCGTGCGGTGGCCAACCATACGCTGATCTCTGACATTGCTAAGCTTCGCAGCGAACGTAGGCACGCTCGCGAACTGACAAGCAAAGACCTCGCGTTCGCTGTGCACGTAGAGATGCATAAACGGTGACACTTCGCTTTGTTCTTGTGCGGTCGTACAGGCATTATTCAGATTTAAATTGCAACGCATTCCACTTTTCCCACTTTTTTTTGTTCCCCACCCTACGACCACTCAAGCGAAAGCCAACCCCTTTGAGACGGCGAGAACGAAAACTGTTGTCGAGGCTGCTTTCTAATTGTTAGTTTGACTTTCGCTGCTGGCGTCACGGACGGTCTAATATAAATTCTAGTAGGTCGTTTAGTGTGCCGAACGCGGAGAAGCACGGCGATTGAAAGGGAAACGACTGAGGTTCGACGCTTTCAGCTGCGCTTTTCATTAAGATTTCTTATTTTTGGTTTTTCGTCAATGAAAATTTTGCCATCTTGTTCGTCTCGTTTTTCTGATTAAAACGACACCAAACACGATATACCTACGATCATAATCACCTGTGTAACCAGCACTTCGGGCTTGACATTTACGGTAGAGGATACACGAATTCTTAACTTTGCCTGTTACACGAGTAATTATGATCGTAACCATGTCGTGTTTGGGGTCATTTTAATTAGAAAAACGAGACGAACACGATGGTAAAAGATTCATGGAAAAAAAATAAAAAATTAGAAAATTTGCAATCTTTTCTTTCGGTTGCATCAGTGTGAGTCTCATCGATCGAGAGTGTGTCACGCTTGACTGATTCCAAGGGAGATTCCCCCCAGTGGTGGGGATAAAATTGTGACAGTTACGGAGAACTGTCCTGCACGAACCTGATATCAGTTGAAATGGGATCTCTTGCGAGAATTGGAATCGGGAATTTTGTTCCGAGCAGTACAGTTATCAAGCATGATAATCGATGGTCCAAGCGTGTCGTAACTCGCGCTGTAGGTCAGAGACAGCGGGGAGTGAGGTGTATTCGCAGAGCCGAAGGCAGTCTGCGAGAGACGTGGACAGGGAACTGGAGGCGTACCGTTTTCCGTATTGTCGGATCCCAGTTGGACGGATTTCTTTCTCTCGGAAGAGAAATAGTCGGGTTTAGGAGGTGAACGTACCGACCTCGCAGCTGCCAGGCGAGAGCTCGCACTGATTCATCGCGAAAACGAAACGGATAGCACTGACTATACAATGGTTTCTCACCTGATCGTTGCGTGTCCATTTTATTCAACACTCTCGAAAAAAGCATCGTCGTTTTTTCAACGGATTGTTTAGCGAATGGCGTAAACTTTTCCGGGACGATTTTTATTGAAAAAAATTATTTGTCGAAACAATATCTAAAAGAATTCATCTTTTTCTCTGAAATCTAGTTCCCGAGATGTTAGGAAGAATAGAGTTTTCACCCCGAACTTTGAGAGTTATTTTTATCAGACTATATCCTGTATGAATTTCATTAAAATCAGCATTTAGCTAATATCTAAGGGAAGCTTCATGCTTTGGAAAAGAGGATTCCCGTGAAATTATATTTGACGCTCTGTTAGCATTTCAAATAAATTGTTACATCTCTTACATCAGGTAAAGAAATTGTGGGTTTTTCTCTCGTTCATCACTCGCGTGGGCGTTCCACATTAAAGCATTGTGTCATCTCGTTATCTTTGCTTCTTTGTAGTCCAAGATACGTGAATCTGCTATCTTGTCCAAGAATTTAACAAATAAAGATACTTAGGGAACGTTGCAAATTCGTGTAATAAACAGCGAATTGATAACTGTCGTGCTCGGTATAACGAAGCGCGATTGTAAAAATTCTTGTGTTCGTTTCGTCAACGTATAAAATGGCGGTTCACTTGAACAAGAAAACCGGGATTGAAATGTAAGCACGCCGTAATAAGAATTGAACAGCCACGGTTTTGTTGCTCGACGTTCATCAGCTTTTGCAATTATCATTATGCCGGGCATTGTTAAAACTAAGTGGCTTATTTCGAAGAGAGTTTGCCAGTTTTATTATTTCTTCGGCGGATGGCATAGAAACCCACACACGTGGCGTTTATCGATTTTCATAAATACAACGTAGTTATCGTTATATAGCCTAACATCCTTGCTTTCGAAATAGAATTATTATACAGAGCGATTCAGAGCTTGCGGTTCCAGGCGACTTTTCGAATTACCGTGAAATTATTTTACGCAGCGGTCGATAAACATCAGCTCCGCGGTTTAGTTCATGTTCGGAAATTCGTACACGCTACTCCCTGCGACTAAAATGTAAGTGGATAATAGCTGAAGGGAAAAACAATAGAGCCCCGATTGACTAGGATTAATTAGGAGACTGTAAATTAAGTGAAACCCGAGGAGATACTGTAATATCGAATATGCACGTATTAGGAAATATCGAAACTTTATAACATGTGCTATGTAAAATATATTATACGGAAGATTCATCAGATTCACAGATTTGATCTTGTTTACGCGTTCATGCCAAAAACAATAAGAGCATTCAAAGAAAAATACTGTTGGGTTATTCTCAGCTCACTAGAATAATTTCAAAAAGAAGTAAATGCAGAATTCCGCTTTTTATTTCGACATAAGAAAATTTTTCTACTTCATCCGAAATACGACGAAGGCGGGTCCCGATCCATCGCCTTATATCGAAGGAGAACTGTGAAGTATCGGTGCGGGTCAGAGACGACACCGGCACAGGCTTAGAACTCGCAGGAGTCCGAGGGTTAATAATAGTGAGTGGAATAGCTCTATAAGCGTGTTCCATTAAAATCAATGGAGTCGGATTCCTGAACGAGAAGCGGACTTGGCGTAGATCAGTGGCGGGAATGGAACGTCGAAATGTGAAAGGGAAACTGAAAGTTTATGAATCTTCGGGTATTGATGACAGCTCTGCGAAAATAATGAAATGGCACGTGTCCAAAGGGACGTCCTATCGGGGGAGTAAAGAAGTTCGGGAAGACTGGCTTTCAAAACTGGCTGACAGCCAGTTTCCATTCAGTTGATACGTCTGTCCTCTGTACGTTCGAATAATGCTGTTACACGACGAAAATCGGGTTCACTTTCGCCCGCATCAGGGTTAAAGGTCGCTTTTACCGGATCCGGTTCATCTAGGAATGCCTGACCTCCCTGAATCAAATATACACTCAAGTAATATGCGTTTCACCAACACCCTTCAATGAAAAGTAAATTGATTTCAATCTTACAAGCTTCAAAAAATTGGATTTATTATGCTTTAAAAATATGTTTAACTAATATAGGCAATTGGGTCTGTTGCCCTAGTTTATGACTTCGTCGTTGCAATGAATTCGAGCCTGAAATTTTGGGAAACTACAGTGAATTCCCGATATAAGTCACTGCGAGCCTCGCGTTTAAAGGTCACTGGGACTATCCACACCATCACGGATAGTGACTTTTACCACAGATTTCGTCTAAATGTCACTCGGCAGAACCGCGCAAGTGACCTATATCGAGATTTCACTGTATTTTGGAGGTTTCGTTGTTTTAAAAAATAGTCTAGAGACTGTCCCTTTAATCCGGAGAGTTAAGGCAAGCTTGAAGCTTCGACCAGTCTTCCGCAACAAGACGCTCGCCGAAGTCGTGTTAGCCCATCAACCAGTTGCTTGTCAGCTCTGCTTCGCCGGCTAACTTCGTCCCCGTGCAGGTTTAGAGAAAATTCGATTGAACTAACCTGCACAGAAATGGGGGAATTCTGAAAAAGGAACGATGAGTGTGACCTCGCGGAATCCGTAACTTTCGCGCGGGGCCTCTGTCCGACGAGTGTCAATAAAATTTATAACAAACCTCCACCGCCTATGTAAACTACCGATTTCTGCCGGGGGCCAACTTCCGCCGCAGATTCCGCCGTTGATAATTTCTGGACGACCGAACTTTACACATTCACACATGTTCTTAAGTGGCGGGGATAAAATCTTGACAGTTACGGTAGAGACCCTCGCGACAGTTACGGAGAACTGTTGCACACTCACGGGAAAAAATAGGTACAATTTAATATAGTATTTTCATCTTTTCAAAATTATTTCCGAAGCAGAAAATTTATTAGTGTTTGTATCCGCGGTCTGTTCATTATATATTTTATTTAGGGAGCGTATTGGCAGAGACGTGGGAATGGTTTCTAATTTCTTTGAATTTTTAGATGGTTATGGTTTGCAAGGAAAAGCCATTTGGTAAAGCTGGGACTCTCTTTTCTGCAATTTATACAATTGTACGGTTTCTCGTAATCCGGAATATCAAGTAGCCGATACGAGAAATTTCGATGCAACCCGAAGGCTCTAATTAAGGCATATAAATGCAGAAAAGGAAGCGCCAGTGGCTAATCGGTAGTTCGATGAAATAAATCTTCCGGGGTTCTTCGTAGCCAACATCAGCAATGCAGAGGTAAACTTTGTCGAAAGTTGATTCGGCGCACCTCGACACACATTCATTATGTTTGTTGACATTTGTTGATAGTTTATTCTATCACGTTCCTAGCATACACTTCGTGTAACTAGTTTGCTCGATCTGTTTCCTTGTCAAACCTTTGCACTCGAACCTTGCCTCATTGTTAGCTAACGTTTACTGCAACTCGAACTTTGACTTTCGAATACTACCATTTTGCTCACTATAATAAAATCGAACTAACTCTTCGAGGAGAAGGGTAAAGAAAAACAATTAAATTTGAATCAATTTAAAATTGAATTTTTCGATTCTTTTCAAATAAGATTAAATATACGTAGCAGAGAATTAATTCCGTCCGACCGAGAGGAAAAAGGTAATATGCTAAGTATGTTTACGAGACAGTTAATTAAGACGCATTTTCATGAAAGCACACGTTCCAGGCTTAATAGCTCGATGAAATAATATCTCGAGCTTTTCACGGCAATTTCGCCACGGTTTCGCCGGATTAAGGTGTAACTTCGAGACAAGCTGATTGTAAGATTAATGTTACCGAAACGTAGAATCCCGCGAGGACATTGAATTTCAGAAATTTAATTACGATTTCCTCTTTCACGGTGATATTGATTAGCGTTCAAATCCTCTACTGCCGTGCAAATTGACACTTCAATTACCCTGTCATCCACGCGACACTATAACAATTTCCGATGTCGAGTTAATCTTTAATAGACACTGTCGCTCGAAAGTGTCCGAACACATCACAGTTTTCAGTGAGCCTGTGATCCATTAAAATTAATATACGACACTATTATCAAACGAGTGATATTAAATTATTATTTTTCAAATGAAAAATATTTTCTGTAAAATCATATCATTTTCTTTACTGTAAAGAATTAATTGAATTCTTTTAAGAGGAATTCTAGATAAACATTTAAATTAGGATTAAGGCTGGCGCGTGTAAGTTTCTATACGAGGAGGATTTCCCGGTAATCTTAGCTGCCAAATCGCCATTTTATCCGGGGGATCACGTGTTCGCGTACACGGAATTACGCCACAGCAGTAATTCGATTGTCAGAGTTATCACCGGGAGCTTAAGAGTTGGCGTTTAAGAGAAATACGGTTCCTATTAGCTAATTGTGAGATTTAATCTTCGTTCTATGCCCCCGCGTCTTCGCGGCTCTGCAGGGAGAGACGTGTTGACTATTTTCGTTATTGGGTGCTGCATGAACTGTGCTGCATGCGTGCCACGTCTATAAAACACGGTGCTGTTCAGGTCTCGGACCATACTTCGTTCGCTTAGGACAAAGAGTGATGAGAAAGGGAGATCTAATTTATATTTCAGCTTCAAAACGTTTCTTCTGTACCAAACCTAAAATTGCAAACCATTCGTTCAGTAATTTTAAACAGTAAAACTAATGTAATTTTTTTTTTATTTATATTCTGGTAGAAAATTTCATTCGCAACATTTTAAAATTTATCAAATTGTATTAATAACTCCGGTTTAATTAAACGGTGGGTTGCTGTTCACACGTTCACTTATTAGAGTAATCGTCCCTGCCAGACTATAGTAATCGAGTGGTCACGTCGAAGGCCATCGAAGAACCATCGACGAACACTTTTCGACCCCCACCAGCGGTTCTTAGCTCCTCCCATAAGCTTCAAGTTCGCTTGGTAAACCTATACCGCCGCGCGTATTTCGAGGCAGTTGAACCAGTTCTTTGGACAGCTTAATGAGCTTCTCAGGTAACTTTACCAGCTTCTGTGGCAGCTTAACCAGCTCCCGAGACTGTTTAACCAATTACTTAGGGAGCTTGTTTGTATCGACGCCGCAGCCCGCAAATACTATACTTAATCCGTAACTTTAAATGTCATTGTAACGTATCCATAAACACAGGCTCGCATGCGTCCCCCCCCCCCCTACTCCGGCAACCACGTGGTAGGGATTGTGTACACAGATATAGTAACATATTCGTGATGACTGTGTTCAGGCTGCTCGAAAATTTCCCTCTCGGATTAATATTTACATAATTGTACCGGGTGGTACCGATTTTACCGAGAAACCCTGTGGGATTACATACTGCAGAAATAACAGAGCATAATTTTTGAACTAGAATGATCTCCTAGGATTTTCGGAATTCTCTCGCCAAAATCGACAGGATTGGAAAAAAGTTAATAATTTCTGGTTTCCCGAGGTGAAGTTTAGCCCGGCTAACAATTTGGACAGATACGTTGCTGCTTTGACGAAAATTTGTCTGAATTATCTTGAAAGTTATTTATATGAAAATTTAGTAAAATCTGCAGACATTGAAAATGACCCTGTTTTGTTTGTTTACAGAGAGCTTGACCTCCGCTCGGCAGATCAGCCCGACAGATTCCTCGAGGTACGTAAACTCGGATTTCCGCAAAGAAACAAGGGACGCGCGACCTTCACCGGGGCGATAATCCAACTTCTGCAATTTTTCATTCGGGCAAAGTTGAAAATATGTTGCCCCGGTTCGGGAGAATACAATTATGCAAATCGCGTTTTCTCGAAAGGCCGCGCGTGTCTCAGCAGCGCGGAAACTTTTTTTCTGATGTGTGTAATTAAATACGGAGCGAGAACGACAGAGAGAGGGGGTTAGGGGGAGGGGGGCGACGGGGTGGAGGACGGAATTAATGGGAAAACGGAAGTTATATGGAACATAAACAGAGTAAACAAAAACGCGAAGTTCGGTCGTCTAGTTAATCGATAGAAGCGCAACCGCCCCGGGAAACCGTAACTGAAATTTTTTTCCCCTTCCAGCTGTCCAAACAATTTTAATGAAATATTGGGAAATTCGGACAATTTACACGCGGCGCACCGTTACCCCGGCGCACGATTTTTCCTTTCTGAAACGCGCGAAATCGTGCGACTTTTCCACGAGTTTTCCTTCTCCGCCGCGGTTTTTCTCTTATTCCCGGCGACTTTATTGTTCGATCGGTTTGTCGGTAAATTTACATCGACTCGTTCGTGCGCGCTGTCAGAAACTGAATGGCGGCAGGAACAACGTGTATTGTCCGTATATCTGTTTCCATTAATTGATTCCTGCGCGCGGATCGGTTTAAAATACGTCGGGAACACCACCGGGAAGAATGACCAGAGAGATGTAATGATTGGAACGGGAAATCGATTAAAAAGGGAAACAAATAAATGCGATGCTCGAACCATCGATGATTAATAGCCTTAATAATACCGAACTGTTTCACTTTGATCGCTACCGGCATGTAAATGTAATTTTATTAGACTTTTAATCGAATCATTGATACCTATCTTTCTCTACCAAAACTGAATTCTTTCAACTTTACAACGTAGCTTGAAATGTCTACTAGTTTGTACTAAATTTTACGAAGATAAAAGAAGTCTTGATAATTACTTTGAAGGAATTTATGCTGACGATACTGCTATAAAAATTTTATGGTCGCGTGGAACTACAGTTCTGATTTTATTGTGAACACGAAGTGTTCTGTGATGTGAATCATACGGTATCGAATTTTTCAAGTCATAAAATATTTATTACATTCTTTCGTCTGCTTTCATGATTCTTATGTCTCTACCGAGGCAAAAATGATGTACATATTGAACAATGAAACTCCCAATGCGGGAACGTGTAGTTTTCATCACTTTGTTGTGGGTTTGTTATTCGTTTGACTGTGCATAAATAGCATGTAATGTATAATATAATATTTAGTACAAGTAGGCATCAAAATTTTCAAAATTATAGATATAATATTTGATACCATACACCACTAAAATTTCCAAAATTATACACATAATATTTCTTAATGTTCATATAAATATCAAACTTGTCTAGAAATATTAGTTTTATTGTCTAGAAATATAATTTTTATAGTCTTGAAATATCTCAAACTTGTCTAGACTGGGCAAAGGCAGTTTCGATGTCGCGCCTCCGAGTCGCCGTCGAATTCGAGCGAACGTCAAAAATATATTAATTGCCACTTCTCGATTTCTCGCCGATCGAACGTTTCACTTTCCATTTTTTTCTCCATTTGTCATTCTATTTCGAGTTAATACCTGTCCGGGCAGTGACGGTGCACTCGATATCCACACACGTGCGTGTTTGAAACGCTTGTCATGTGCAGATCTCGAACGCGGAACGTGCACCGCATTTTCCATACCGCGGCGGTCTAGAAAAAGTCCAGCAAGAAGTCTGACGATCCCGTGGAAACCCGGTGTGCAAGTCGGAATCACGTCCTTACACCTATATCTGAGCCACCGTGCCGCCCATTTTCTGGTTTATTCCGCGTTGCGGCTGAGTATCGGGCCAATGTTGACAGCGGGCTGCTTGCTTTCTCGCCTAATCGAATAAAATTTCCCGCGGAAAATCAAAATCTCCGGATACGCCTCTCCTGAGCGCACAAAACCTACCGGAAACAAAATCCCGCAACAAAAGTTACCGAACAGCATAATTAAACAGTTACCATCATCCAGTGATCGAATTATTAGAGACGTCAAAGAACCATTTTCGTATATTTAATTTCATAATTATCGAAATTACAAAGGTATTTCCATTAGAAGTCACTAAGCACACTAAAAAATGTAAATAAATTTAGTCTTGCAATTTTTCTGAAAGAACCCCTCGCTGGATTGGTCCCCCAGTGGCGGGGATGCGATTATGACAGTTACGGTAGAGACCTCCGCGACGGAGGTAATGTCTTACTCGCAGCAAGTAGAATCGGTTGGTCATGACCAGACGCGGCAGCCACTTGCTCGCGAATTCGCTGAGCATTCAAACAGGATTTTCTCGAAAACGGAGCGCCTAGCGAGAAAATGTTATTCCTTTTTTCTGAATTGTTTTTGTACGTAGGATTATCGTCCGGCGGTAGGTTGAGCCACGACTTTGGGAACACCCTGTATAAAAATCGAAACTTGAGCGACTTTCGAAGCGAAGGTACAACGCAATCCGCGCACGTTCCCGGCGCAAAGTACTACGTAGGTATTGGCTTTGCGGAAACGAGAACAAGGAGAATTCGCGTAAGACATATTTCGCGATCTTAGACAATGATATAGTGAGTCTCCGAGGACGTTGCCTGTGTGCAAATGTGATCGTAGGTCTGGCTCTGAGAGGAGTATATAACGGCAATCTTCGAAACCACTTTGTCCGAGTCCGCGGATACATTTAACCTAATTAGTCCTTATGAAAATAAACTACCGCCTGGCAGAAAGCAGTCGATCAAATGGATTAACGCGATCACCTTCAGAGATTATTTACATGCACCGCGTATAAATATTTGTCAGTTCCGAGAGAGCACCGTTCGCACATTGTTCGCGTACGCGCTGTTGCATAAAAATTGTTTATTTCGGCCAGCATCCGTCGCTATTCATATCGTTTCACGCTTTTGCATAAAAGTTTGTGAATTCGAACCGCAAATTTACATTTCTATTGTATTGCATCGTAATTATGCATGTAGATAATGTGCTCGTACACGTTGCTACTTTTACTTTCAACTTTGTATTATTCATCAAATAAATTTAAATGCGGCTACGTAGATTTAAATAAATCAATCTTCGATTCGGTTAAATTGATTTTTCCAAGTAGAAAATATTATTTAACTCAGTTTATAAAAGAAGAATGTTTGAAGAACTTTCGTGATGATTGAACATTTAAACAATACTGAAACGGGACGATATTTTCAAAGAGACGTTTATTTAATTAAAAAACACTTCATTCGGTTCGAATATTTCTGTGCACTCGATCGAACATGTAAAAAAAAAAAAATAGTACAATTTTAGTAGCAGAACTATTGAAGGGAATTCACGTGACCCACTTCGGATTTTTCACTTTTTAATTAGTGCTGTTTTATCGGTTCACAACAAATGGGAGCAACAATTGGGATAGTAATGTAAAATTAAGTGCGAAAAATTGAAGTGAGAATAGGAATTTTTGTTTTAATTCATCCTGCGAATAATTAGAAGGTAAATGAACATAATTTTGCTGGGAATTGACTGTGGAAAAATTTGAAAATTTTGTAAAGTTCCTTTTCCCAGTAGAGAAGGCTGAAAATAAATAAATTGTTTACTGTGCTAAAACTGTTTATTAACCCTTAGCACTCGAATGGCGACTGTAAGGCGTCACTAAAATTGCTGTATCATTATTCAAAATATTGTTTACATTGTTAAATTTGTTTGTATTTAATAAATTGCTAAACATTTCAGTATTGTACGAGTAAATTGCACCATTTTCAAGGGAAGGGAAATGTTCTAGGTCGGAAGAAATATTTCGTTTTGGAGTTGAAATCGCTTCGAGTGCAAAGGGTTAAATATTTAGGGAAACAATGTGAAATTGACAGGGGGATGGGCGCGGGTGAAAAGTTGATGCGATAAAACGTAGAAAGAAGCATTCGCAGGAAAAGTGATGGAACGTGTCGACTTGATAGTACTACTCTGAAGTGTT
The DNA here is from genome assembly GCA_028454245.1 of Halictus quadricinctus. Lineage (NCBI taxonomy): Eukaryota > Metazoa > Arthropoda > Insecta > Hymenoptera > Halictidae > Halictus > Halictus quadricinctus. The sequence goes on from CM052124.1 coordinate 1,118,125, forward strand.
GCTCTCAAGAGTTACTTCCAAAAGTAGAGCTCGCTAGCCTGAGCACAGACACGTGAGATCCGCTCTCGACGTGTTATTTTCCAATAGATGTCACTTCTACTCCCGGGAGAATAAATCGCAGGTGTCTACTCTCAAGTTGACACGGCCGTGATAGCTACTCTCGCGGAATAACTCTGGATTTACCTTTATGCGAACGCCTAACCTGACGCATCGTTTCGCCGGCACGGCGTCGTAGTCCTGCACGCAATTTAGAGGCCATTTCAATCTCGTTCGAATTAACCTTTAATCGCTCGCACGGCTACTTACGATCTCGGAACATTTAATTTATTATTTAATGCTCGGCCGTCTCTCCTGCCAATTTCACAGGTTTTTCACTGGAATTCTACTTAATTTCATTGGGTGTGAATAATTTTAAACTGATCTCGTTTTATCCATCGTCGAAGAAGGAATTTCGGAATTTTTCAAAAGCTAAATAAATTTCTTAAAATTTTCTAAAAACTATTCGAACTTCTGGACATGGTTGCTTACTCTTCTTCGAGTTCTCGAGATACCTCGAACCCGATCCTTTTCGCGAACCCTCGAAGACGAAATCAATTCCGCTCGGAAGGATAACGTGCAGCGAAGTTGCATTCGCGTTATCGTTTTACTGTTATCTTCTTCGTCTTGTTACACTGCATCGAGATTGCCGTTACGCTGGTGCAGTAATTGCAGATAATCCCAATGAAAATAAAATTCATTCGTATAATAATGATATTATTTCCACGGACAAGGAAAGAACCTTGTGCCGTTATCTTTACCTCCTGCGAGCAGGACCAATAAAAATCGCGTCCCAAACTATTTATGTTAATTCCATTACACCGAATCTTGCTTCTCTACGAATACTATCTCCGACAAAAAAAAAAAATATTCAAACGAAATCGTGACTTTTAATAGAAAAGAAATAAGTTGTGTTCTTACCGAATAAAAAATAATTACTGAAATGCATTAAATGCGAATACTGTTTTTGTTGTCAAATAAAATCCGCAGTCTAATAATCACCACGTGTGACTGACACGGCGATTAAAGTGTTAGATTATGTTCGCCGGTGTTCGGTTCTTTTATTTTTGAGCAGGCAGCCCGTTTACGTAACATCGACGGTTATCGATAGTGCCATAACCGTGCATGGGGCCGTAATGCGACTTCTTTGGCGCTTCGGGACAGGTGACAACATAACGACAAGGGGTCGTTAAAATCTCTCCTCGCTATAAATCACCTTACGCAATCTTTTCCCTTCCGCCAGGACATTGATTTGGTAACACGGGTGTGGAGGGCACAAAAAAAAAAAAGAATCGACGGATTATGTTGGGTCAGGGTTTGCATAATATTTCTAAAATGTAACCTCGATCTGATATCTATTCAACGAGGGAATTATGTATGCGCATGTTGTATAAAACGTGAGATGGATAGATGCGAAAATATGTGCGGACGAGTCCGAGTCTCTCTTCCCGCGATCCCCGACGTTTTCTGTATCGTAAATTGTTCTAAATCCTTCAGCGAATTATTCGGGCAACGTATTCGCAATATTTAAACCATGAAATACGGGAACTACTCTGTAGAAACATTGTTCCGTACGCTAAGCGGCCCACCTTATTTTAATTCGTCCACATGTGTCCGAAACTGAAATATATCTCTTGAAGTTTTCAAAGTTCTCTTCTCTTTGATCATTTGAATGACCAAACTATTGGTAACGTTGGTTGTACTCCTATAAAATCAATGTTTCTTAAAATCTTTGAAAGAATTATTCAGCATAACTTTTGAACCTGTGAGTTCCTCGCCTTGAAACTTCGATTTTTGGCATTTTCTCGCCAAGATGTACAGGATTCTGTATCAAAAAGTTAAAAAATTTCTGGGTTGCCAAAGTGAAGTTTAACCTAGTCGTAATGTTCAAATCACTTCAAAGCATAGCCTAGCTAATAACATAACCTAGTTAATAAGACTTTAAATGGATATTATTGCCGGGGTATATATTACTGCAATACTATGTTTCCTAACGAAATTATCACCGTTTAAGTGTCGACGGTTTTCGCGAGTTTACTGTTCGAACCATTGGGAACCCGGGGCCGATTAAACCAGGAATCCCATTCGTTTCGCGTCCGGGAGCTGAAAAACAATTGGACTTGTCTCTCGACGCATTGTTCGCCGGCCGGGATAGCCAAGGACGACTTTAATTGATTTCTTAAATTAGCCTGGTCCGTCGCTCCGGATGCGCGGAGGTGCTCTCGCGCGCTAACTCGAATTTGAATGCCGGTGTCACGTGACGGACAGGGCTCCGTTCGGGTAACACGTTAAAGACAGACGAAGGAGCCCCCGTCGATTTGACAAGCGGTCCGATGAAACCAGGGGGAAAAGGGTGGAAAACCGGGAGAGGGACGGGGAAAAAAAGGAAAAGCGCGCGGTCTCGATATGAGACGGCGGATTGTACCAGGAGGGGAAAAACAGAAATGGGTTCGGGAGTTAATATCGAAGCGAATGGAAGAGCAATCGGTATGAAGCGAACCGGAATGACCTTATTGCCAGGTCCGAGTGCAATCTGCAATTGGTTCGGTCTGTTACTGCTACAATTGGCTAGCACCGATTTGTGGACTTGAATTTCGCGCGCGCGCGCGCTGTCCACCTCCACCCACTCCCTCCCGCTCCGCGCACCCCATCCTTCCGCTTCTCGTGTTTTGTGTCAGATTTAACGTGCTCGATGTTACAGAACTCATATAGTCTACAGGGTGTTGGCGGTGAATCGGACCGGTACTTACAACGCGGTAAACTTTTTCTATTTATATTATTTTTCGAGAAATGAAGGTGACCTTCTTCAGCCTTTTAAATAGAATGCTCTATGTTTTCTCATGAACGCGTGACTCGTGACGATTGCACTCATATGCAACACAATGGCTTCCAAGGTCATACAAGGTGAAAAATAAGAGACAGATCGAACAATACAATACAAATTGATAGACTACACTCCTATTTTCAGATTAAATTTTGAGCAAATTTTGCGGTTTAGTAACAACTTATAATTTCGATGGTTGCAACTTAGATTTTATTTATTTATTCTCAAGGAGTTGTTGAATAATGTATTTAAATATTAGAAGAAGGTATCAAGGAAGAATTTCGGTCGAGACGCAAGTTAATCGTTAAAGATAACTCCGGTCCCATTTGTAAAATCGATCATTATTAAACATAGCCACCGTTATTCTTGACGGTAATTATAATTTAGTAATGCAACGTCACACACGGTGGAAGTTATTTTCGTATCAACCGAATATTTCATCAGCACGGGCTCCATTTAATTCTTAGATCATCTCTATCTAATTCCGTCTTCTAATTATTTTTAGATTTTTGATGGATGCATTGATTAAACCTATTTTGTCAAGCTCCGAGTAACAAGTCGCTCTTTAATTAGACCTGGAGATTGTTCTTTGAATTTCAGCGATTAATTGGTATACGAACTAATAATAAGATGATATACGAATTTAGTTTTATTTTTATTTTGGTTCCTGAAATCAATGTGAAAGAATATAAACTTTTAAGCGACATTTATACTTCTATTTGTACAGCTGTGTATTACATATTTTGTTCATTTAATTTCGTACAGCTGTGCGTGGTGTATTTAATTTCCGTTTTGTGGGAAATTATGTAGGACGTTGGAATTTATTAATAATAACTCGTTTGTAGGAAATTGGTAAAATCTAAAATTAATAATTACGCTCGGATGTTTGAGAAGCCATTTCAATTTCAATTTATTACCCGAAATATGATTCAGTACTGCGTTGTGGGTAACTTTATAGCGCGGAACAATCTTGGCCTCCACTGTTCTATAAACTGCTCTTTGCGTCTCATGCAACTTGAATTTCCAACTCACACGATCTGAATTATTGTTGATAAAGCGCATACCTTCATTGAAGTCGCCACAACTGTTCGCCTCTTGCTACAGTGAAATCATACTGAAATCACGAGTCAAGAGCTATCTCGAATTCAACCATTGTTTTTTACCCAAAAAAATTTGTTTCACCGCTATATAACCTAGTATCAGATAAAACTTTAATGCATTTGGACAAATCCTTCCATGAAAATGTAAAAATTCTGTGCCACCTTTGAATTTTTTCAAAATGTCGCGGTGCATGGTAAAAATCTTTTTGGCTTTCATTAATACTCTGAACCTTTTAAAAAATGACTGCACTTTTTAATAAAACCGGAGGACAAAATTCGAATGCGTTTACGCTTCGATGAAAAATGTGAAAATCTTTTCACTTTTTTAGAATATTTGAAATTTCGGATTACTTCAGATTTTTTAATTAAATAATTTTCGCCATTTTGGTTTCGCTTCTCGCTACGGTTCACGTGACGACTATCGCGAAAACATTACTGTTTACAGACACCCTAACGACACACACGTACAGCCATGGGCAATTAGTTGAAATTTACGAGCCCGGAGCCCTCGACTTTTCGACGAGCCGCCGAGTATATTTATCGGTGGAATTGCCACGGGTAACACGATTTCTTTGTTGTCCTCCCTCGTCCCGCGTGTAATCAATTTTAACATTGAATCGGCGATATGCAACCGATTAAATGCATCGGCAGAGCTGAATTTAATTGCTTTCATAAAATAAGCGGGAACACCGTGTTCTCGTAATAAATTCTCGTAAAGTCTCAATCGCGCTCGTTTCAACGCCACCGCAATCGACAAAGATGAATACAAACTCAAAGAAGTGGGGGGGTGAACTTTTTGCTGGTCAGAAGTGACATGTCTGACCATTCCTCACAGTTTCTACTTATTGCAAGTAGACCAGTATCATTTCAATGCTTCTAATTCTATGTAATTATTTCTGTTTTAGTTCGAGTTGTATGCATCTGTTGCAGAACTACACTTCGTCGGTGTAAGTTGCAACACATTTTTCCACATTCTTACAATAATAGCCCAATCCTTACCAAGTAAAACAAAAGAAAATGTAGCTGAATCGGACAAACAGTTCCGGAGATAAAAATTTATAAGTGAAACCCGTTTTCGCCAAGCTGGCCAAACAAGAAACTCCGAAGGCCTGTAATTTTTTAACAAATTCCAAACTGGCAAAACGATGACTTAAACCCCCCTAATTTTGCATGAACTACACCATATTTCATTTAGAACAAAATTAAAGTTTCGAGGGTTGTGCGATGGGCTAAATGAAATAAAAATTACAATCGTTGCGCAAACTTCTAAAAATTGTTTTAACGATTACTAAAAGACAATCTTACGCACAGTTAAGCTTTGTTACCTTTCCAGCGACTCGTGAATTTAACATTTAACCCATTTAAATGTAACTCGTTGATCCCGCCAGCGACCACCTAGAAAAACCCCATAAAACCAAAGTGATTTAGTTAATGAGACCGAAACTGCACAGTTAAATAGATCACGGCTCCTGTAAACCCTTTAAACCCGAGAAAAAATTCCAATTCAATTGCCGTTTCTTTCGCAAATAAATTTCGCCATAATGTCGCCTCTTATTGCCAGATAATATGGTTGCTTTGGAAAGTCTTGCTTGTTTGTCTGCCTGTTTCCAACTTCTCGTTCTTGCTGCCTCAGTGTGCAATGATCTTGAAACGCATCTGTCATTTGTACTTCGCGATCCATTCAATTGACATTCCTTTTTCATTTCCATCAACGATCCAACGGAATGGGAAGTGACGTGAAGTATTTTTCGTTCGTCGAAAGGAGCAGGTTCGCCGATCGATCCGAACGCTTCTTTTCAACGCGATTACTTCTTTCAGCGAGCTAAGACTGCAATTGTACTTTTCGGAACCGGCAATTTTTTCACAATGCATCCGTAACCCCAACCGTCAGACGTAGATCGTTGGCCTTTACCCCGTCGTAAAATGATTTTACGATCCGGGCGCTGTCTCACATCCGGTCGACAAGTTCGATAGCCTCAGTTTAAACATTTCCGTTCAACAATTCTGCAAATAAATATCTCCTAGCGACCCCAGACCGACCGGTAACTGCGCAACGGTGCGTATAACGATATTTCCCGAACATTCCCCTAATTTGCCCGAACAACGGAACACCGTTGCAACTTCCGGCGATATTAGGTTCGGAGAGGGATCATGATGCGTGCGGGAAAGCTCCGTTGGAAAGCAGACCGTTAACGGCATTGACCCGGTCGCGTTGGCGGCGGCGCGAAACTTTCGATTCGTAATTATCGTCGCCGTTAATTGCGGCGGCCGCGACATTACGAAACGGTTAGGGAGACCGAAAATTGAAAATTTCATAATGCGCATTGATGGCCGAGAAATTGCGCGAGCAAACTGAACGGCAGAGGGCCGCATCTCGTTGCACCGCGGTGCATTACTCCGTCGGAGGGCCGAGCGGCGGATGATCGATTTTCGAATTTGCGGTTTTTAGCCGAGTTAGTACGAATTTCCATCGGAAACGACGCGATCGTCGGCATCGACGCAAACTCGATCGTGTATCGGTGGCTCGCGGTATCCGAGGGACCTGGAATTTCAGGGCCCGAGGAATTATTAATGGCCACCGTTGACGCTCAGCACTTCCGGTTTACCAGATCAAGAGTGGCCGACGCTCGATCAACTCAACTCCACCGTCCACTTTGATGAACTTTCTGCCCGCCCCGACCACCGCCATTTCTCCTTCTCCTCGGTTTCTATCGAGAATACTGACACACGCCGCGTCCCAAAAGTTTTTGAACGTTTCCGATTCTCTGCGATATTTGAAAAAAAAAAAATAGTACGATAATAAATTTGAAGCTCGAAGCCACCTTCCTTGCTTCACGGAGAGTTATAAATAACTGTTTCCGAATTTTTAGACATATTAGAATATCGAACTCTCTTATCCATGTAGTTTAATTTCAATTTTAATATAGTTTCAGAGAGACACGAATTAATGACGGCACCGCCTCTGCCCGGGGAACGTTCAATCGAAATTGATAATTTAATCACTGAAAAATTTGCATCTATATTAAAATGGAACCATTACTTGTGCACTGAAATAGACTGGAATAAATGCGATGTGTCTGCGTTTACAGAAAATACTAAAAAATAAAATAATGTAGTCCCCTCCTGGGTCTGGTCATTGCTGGCTGTTTCTACTTATCTGAAGTACGAGTATAACCGTACCTTTTCACAGACCCCAGCATTCAGTACTATTTTTTCTCAACGAAAGTGAATAAGGAAATGCCTAAATGCTAGCGAATAATTTCCTATCGTCCGTCGAAGCGTCTGCTAATTAATAAGAATGATTTAATTCACGGGATAAAAATCTCACAGGAGCTCGAGTACTCCATTAAAATAGCCAAAGAAATTTCTGGTGACAATTTCGCGCAATTAAAAGGCAAACCGCGCTCCGATCGATTAAATTTGAATAATCTCTGTATCGTTGCCGGGGTTCGAGAACTTTTTATCGTTGTGTCGTCGGTTGCGTTTATTAATTCGCAATGATCACGTACGCGCAATAATCGAAGCTCGACAGTGAAAAGGAGCGCGGCGGCTCGTTATCCGCGCCAGTGCATCGAGCGCCGTGTCCGTTTCAATGTATTTCGGCAATCGTGTTCATTATCTTGACGGAGTTTCAATATATTTGACACAATAACGATAACATTAGTTTACGCGGTATCACGGTTGCGGATCCGGACAGGATGTTATTCATTCGAACAGTAGCGAAGCGACGTTTAATTTGAAAATGTTCCTGGCCATACATGGCCAGTCTCCGGATCGATTTAAAGCCATGGAACGAACAATTTACGGGTGTGCACTTTTCACTTGAATTTTGCATAGTTGCGTCAGGAAGGATGCGCTATTTATATCCCCAGCTGCTCTGTTACATGCTCGACACTCGAACATTCGCGGTTCCCACTGACTGATGTTCCATTGTTCCTGAAACATTCATTAATTTTAGATAAGCGTTTATCTTCCCCGACGCTTTTGTGGCCGATTTCGTTCCGAAAAATTTCTACCGCCGGGAAAGAATTTTTACAATAAAATTACCCTGCACTATCGCTTTCCAATGATAACAAAATTCAGTTCCAATCCTCTACGATTTTTACAATAATCGAATAAGGACGTTATGATTTCAGTGTGAAAGATAAAATTGGGGACTTTGACTCATCTGATTGCTCTTGGCGTTAATAATGATTTTAGTCTTAGTCCTTGGATTCGTGAAACTATTTTCCAAGAGGTTAAAGGGGTTGCATTCTGATAGCGTTGTTTGCGACAATACAGAGCGTGGCGGTTCGAGTTGGAGACAACGTTGGGTGCATAATAGCGGTGTGTTAGCCGAGCAGTTTTCCTGGACTTGTTATCGCGGGGGAGGCAAGTGTAAAAGGAGAAAGGCAATCTGGAGTATTCCAGCGGGATTTGCGCCCGTGGGGCAGTCATTCTTCGTCAGAGAAAAAGGCGTAAACTACTGCGGCGCGTCGAAGGCTCCCGCGACATCCGATTTCCCTGGTTATTTCTCTTCCTTGGACTCGCGACGTTCCCACCGAGAAAATGATCCTTTCCCGACAAGATCCCGCTGCCGGTTAATTTTCTTCATGATAATGCGAACAAAAGTTATGAAATTTTCGACGATTTTACCGCTATCTCTGTTCTGTCTATCTACTTTCTACCGCTATCTCCGTTTCGGACACTTGTGTTTCGAAATAACGTGCAGCTAATTGTAAATATTCCGTAGAATTATCAAAGAAATAAATGAACTTTTGAGCTTATCTGTACGGCAACTTCGAAAAATGATTGAAGTACGTTCCGCAGTACTCGTCATTTAGAGAAGCTAATAATATAGGACGCAACATATTTGATTTCATTTCAGACGGCTCTCCTTTATGCACAAAAATGTAAATTTTCATGAACGCCGGCAGTCTATTTATTCTGGAAAGCAGGAATTTCTTTGACGCTCGTTTTTTCCCTCCGCAAACGCAGATTCTGCTCACGAGATCTCAATTACGATGTAAATGACAATTTGAAAAATGTCCACTCAAATTTTTCTATTTCAGATTTATTATCGGGTGCTCCAGAAAATTCCCAGTGATTTTTAAGGGTAATAGAAAAGTGAAGCTGTCCAATTTCGTAATGTCGTTTCCGAAATATTTTTATGCAACTTCTGTTCGATTACAGTCCTACAAAAAGTTCTATTTACTTGAAATATAACAAATTCTATTTAATACAAGTTCTATTTAAAAGCAATATTTTGAGAATTGATCACCTTTTTGATACCGTGTAAAATAATTAAACTCGTGTCCCGTCTGATTAAAAGCTGTCCCACTCTTTAATTAGGTTGAATAATTGCCTGGCATTGCCACCCTGTAAAGTTGAAAGCAATATTTTTAGAATTCATCACTATCCACATTTTGTAAAATCATTTCCATTTAAATACAACTCGCGGCTTTGCCGGGATCAATGCCTGCAATTAAGTTAAATAATTATCTGGCTACAGTTAAAGCTTTGCAAAATCGAAAGCTATGTGTTCAGGATTTCTCGCCCTTTTGACACTGTGCAAAATCATTTCTCAAATTTTAAGCCGGAAAAAATATAAGAAAAGTGCTATCTTCCAAAATTCATGGACGCTATAAATGCATAGAGTTCCACAGTCTGATCATGAATATCCCCAACGTTAAGTATAATAGCACACTCGACGAAGTTAGAAACAATATTTTACCCGAAGAATATTTCAACTAGCACGCTGTAAAACATTCTCCCAGAAACAAACATAACGTTGAATCCAAACACAACCAGAGTGCTGCGGAGTCGGATTAAAACTAGCTTCTTCCTGGCAATGAACTTCGATAATTAGTGATCGAAAAATTAGAAGAGAATAGGCGTCACGTGGAACGTTCTTTCACTGTCAGATCGAAGACTTCATACTGAAAAAACGGACGCTCCGATAACTGTAAAAATTGTTATTTTGATCCCACGAATGAAATATGAATTTGATCCGACGAATAATCGATCCCCGCGATTTCGTCTTGTTCCCTGGAATCAAAATGAGATCGTAAGCGATTCGCAGGGAGTAGCAAAGATAATTTCGGCGGACGCCTATGCGAGATGAGTTTCGACGTCGTTTTTGAGAAGTAGCAGGGACGCTAAACGAGGCGCGCATTGTCAACGGCGGACTGTTTTAAGCGCGACTGTCGCCGTTTAGCTTGCACTAGTCGAAAGTTTTGTACCGGGATGGAGAGAGAGAAAAAAAAAGATTCTTAGCATTTTAATGAACCTCGCGCATGTCTGCGAATACAAAATGTCGAGCATCAACTCTCGTCGGAAGTTCTTCCGGCCTCTTTGTACCGCTACCGATGCCAAGGAGAACGGAGTTATACTTTTCGAAATTAAAAATAACAACCGGACCGAATTTTCTTGCGTTCGCAACTTTTACGTGAAATGAAAAATTCTTAGAATTTCCGGTGCGGACCTGCGATCAAAATGCAACTTTCGCGCAGGTAGATCGGTGACACGGCGAATTGAGAGGATGCAAATTAGTTTTCACCGTCGAAAGTTAATTACGGTGGTGAAAGAGTCGTTGTTACGGTGCTCTGGTTGAAATGTCGACGTTAATTAATTTTTCCCCGATAACTGTGTACCGGGATCGCGGAGCACGGGTCTTGGGCGGAACAGTTCGACAGATTTTCTCGGCTCGCTCGCGTAAACTCGCATAAACACGTCTCCCTAGTCGCATAATTCCCCTATAAAACTTCGACACCGGATCAGCGGGCCACGACGCGCACGCTTGCGATATGTTAAGCGAGGGAAAAGGGACTTAAAGGTTTATAAATCGCTTGAAATGCGAGCTCCTCTATTGATCAGTCCATTCAATCGAAATTTACGATGCGCAGAACAGTCAGCGTGGGAGGCTCGGCCGTATCGAAATCGGGAATGAAATTTCTGATTGTTTACTCCACGCTACAGCGAATTCGAATTTAAGCCATGTCCACACCGAAGCAAGAGTTCATTTTTGCCGGCTCTTGTTGCCTTCTTTGATTTACCGAAAGCGGCCATTTTCTTTCGAGAATGTTACTTGTTGTTGCTTCAGTGTGGACATACGTCGGGTTAAGTACGCACGGTCGAGTGTTTTCGGTTTATGGCAGTCGCAAAATGAGTCTCTCGTCTTGGAAGTAGCACAACTCAGTTTCGAGTTGTCAACGTCGTTTTTAGTTAAGCTACTCTTGGTAAGAAATTATTTTACTATTCTACCCAGCGTGCACTAATGATTTCTGCAGAAGTTTCAGTTGTGTTTGTTGCCTTTCATGCGAATATTGCGAAGTTACATTTCATTGTCTGCGGAGCAAACATTTCGAATTCGTTGAAATACGTTGACCCATATTTGCAATTTTTGTTATGTCATTTTTCAGCGATTTTTTATCTTTGTCTGCGTTCGTCTCTAATTTTGCATTCAGTTTCGATCGAATTTTAGAAGCATTGGAAAATATAAAATTTGACTCGACGAGATTATTTTGTAAAATTCTGCATCGGATAAACAATTCTATTATAAAAATGATGGAAGAAGTTCGTTTCGATCGGGCAAAAATTGCAAAAATACATCCAGGAAAGAAATGAAATAAATCAAACATGTAATTTATATAATGCTTCGGTCTCGAACAAATGGAATATTTTTATAACGTTGCACCTCCGTTTTATTCGTTCTGAAATGTTCCCATTATATCGTTCTCACCGCAATGGCCATTCTTTTTCCCCGGTTGTTTCCAAACGAATATCGAAAACCTTGATTAAAACTCGATGAAATTTTTATTAATTTGAAGGGAGTTCTGTGCATTTCATGTGCACCAGGGAAAGCTTGTTAGCATGGCTTTTATTTCAGGGATTTTACCGCTGATATCGCGCACGTGTCGCGCATTTGCAGTATTAAAGCTGTAAGTGCAGCAAATATTTCACAACTACAAATAAAAGTTCAAAAGAATGTTGCTCTCGTTTCTCTTTGACGAATTCTCAAATAGCACTTTATACGAATACAAAATATAGCTCTCACTGTACTAACTAAGCTTCTAATTACATAAAAAGAGAATTTCTCTGCGCAAAAAAATACAAACAACAGGGGTAAAACAAATATTTCCATTGCAACGGGCTACAATTTTCAACACAACTCATTAACGGAATACATTTTTTAAATTTTCGTTGCAGGCCCAAGTAAAAGAGTTGTCGAAAGGAACTTTTCCAATTTTTTTCGTAATTCTGACCGAATTACGCAAATTATCAAAAATTTTCGTTACATGTCTACTAAACTGATCCATCTAGTTTGGTAGAAAAGCAGAAGTGATTTAGCCGATTAACGAAAAAGTTATTCCGATTTAAAGTGTGCGCGATTAATGATGAGATCGATGACGTTATTAATTAAATAAAAATTAGCAAATTAATGCCCCGATCTGTCTGTTCCCGACAGTACCAGAAGTCCGACGAATCCCAACGTAAAACGCGCTATGAAATAGTAATCCCTTTTGCCGCGTGCGCGATAACGACAGGCGACAGCAATTTCGGGATCAAATGGACTTGAGGATCGAGCGATCGACGTATTGTGCTCGGTAAATCGGCAGTATCCGCGTGTATCCGTAAGTATCGAGGGTAACGTTACAAAGCGTGGCGGAGGAATCGGTGTCCCTTTTGGCGGACGGTTCTATGCACCGTGCGAGTCGGATGCAATCGTGTACGCAATTGCATTCTTCGTAGCGCGTTGCATTCGCGCGCGTACACAGACCGCACCGTGCGGGCGCCGTCGCATACGTGCATACGCGCGCATGTACAAGATACATATCTTTCGTAGGTGTCGTGTTTTCTGGGTCACCTTCTCCATTATCAAAGAATCCAGGTCTTACCGAGAGCAATAGAGAACGAAAGAGAGAGAGAGAGAGAGAGAGAAAGATGTACAGGTTGATTCACCTAACTTGCGCATCTCAAACACTACGGAATTATGCGCCCGTTAAAACATCGTTTAACCCTTTACAGCCCGAATTTTCCCAGCGAACGTAAACAAGGCCTGCAACTCGGAAACAGGAAATATCCTCTGGATTTAACGGTGAACTGACAGTCTGGAAACAAAAATTGCATCTACAAAATAAACATTTACTGATTCGTGCTCCTTGGTTAAAAGGGGGACACGCCGAAACGAGGATACGGTTAAATAAAATTATTGAAACATGTATAGATTGAAAAATATTGAAGTGAAATATTGACTTGGAAGTTACGCGGAGCTGTTGTATGGGTTGCAACAATTTTTCGTCGGACGCATAATTTAAAAAGTGGAGGCGCGCGAGGCACGTGAATCGTCCTGTATAGGGGATCGTAAAACTCGTTGGAAACGGGCCCCGGGAATGTTACTCTCGGCGCTTCGTAAGTAATTAAAAAGAGTTATACATCACTTGTAAATTCAGACTGATCGAGGGGAGGGGATGACGAAATAGGCAGCGATAAATTAGAGAATTTCAGCCGAGCAAACGGAACCGGCCGGCCGAGCTATAATTTAAGAAGGGAACGCGGATGCTCGGTGTAACCGAGCGGATAACGCTTAGATTAACAACGATGTAAATACGTTCGTCGTTAATGAACGCGGTGTATTGTTTCGCTGGCTTGGCGTCGTCTTCTATCCGATATTTTCTGCAACGACGGTGCAGTTTTCTTTTTTATTTTTATTATCTTTGGTTGCTCGGTTTCCCGTTCGTCCCTTGTGTGAGCGATCGCGTGGGTACCATTTGCATATTTATTTTTACTGTCTTTTAAATATTGTTCTGAAAACACTACAAGATCGAATTATAGTTTGAGGGTGAAAAAATTGAATGGTCAAAAACCAAGCAGTTGAACGACCATTTTTATCTTTTGGACTAAAATAGAACTAAACATATCTGTAAATCTATAATAGACAAACAATTACGTCATCCATGTGTGGATGACACTACAGTCAACGTGTCAATGTCAATAGCAGGCGCTTATGCATCTCCACTTCTATGTGTTATTCGTTAATCTGTACACTTACATAAACTTGTAATCTATTTCTAATTATAGTCGATTCTCATTTGTGTTTCTCTTGCTGTGCTGTTGTGACTAGTAGATTTATCCTGCATACTAAATTACTATTATTACATTGTTTTCTCCTATGAAACTACTAACGATAAAATATGTATTCATCCAGAAAATGGTACTACACGTATTATTTACAGTCATTCTGACTGTTCAATACGATTACATACGCTTCGAATTCACGCGTAAAAACGTGAGTTCGCGTGATTTTCCACGGGCAAGAAATTGTTGAGTTGATTGTTTATAATCGCGCGAGTCGAAGTAGTTTTTTTAACGAAGCGTGCAATGTGGTTGTCGCCCGGGGCCATGCATTTCAAATTTTCAAAATGTCACGCAAGGAAAAGGAGAGACTGTCGATACAGCTTACCCCCGATCTTCTTGATACTGATTGCGAAGGGCGCACACTTTCCGCGAGAATAATGCGGTTTAGCGTCCGGGAGAGGGTAACGCAAGCTAGAAAATGTGAAAACGCAACCCCCGGCCTGTGTACACCCTTCTTAAACGCCGGTGGCTGCTGAGCTCAATTACCAAACAAAATGGACGCTGCGATCCGTTCGCAAGTTTGCAGAAAAGAATTTTAGAGCCCCCGTTGTTTATTTGTCCACGGCATTTTTCTTTCTCGCGAGCTGGATGCAACTGTTTCGGATTCTATACGAACTCTTCGGCCAGGCGAGTTGAGAGTCACGAAGTTCGGAATCGATTTTTGGGGAAATTGGAAGCTCGTGCTGTTTTAATAATGTTTACCCTAGTTCTCCAATATCCCTCGCCTGTTTTCGAAAAAGAAAAGCCCGAAGAATGTTTTGCTGTTGAGCTGCCGGTTTGTTGAAAAAATAGTGTCCCACATACTTGCAGATTTATGTGTTACGATTTTATGTAGAGCGATTTATGAATTATTGAAGACGAGTGACGTTTAACGAATTTGAATTCGCGAAAAAAAATTACAAGAACTTTTGGAGATGTAGCGGTTCGAGCGAGGGCGGTTTTCAAAAACAACGTTTGCGGTGCTAGAAATACCTCTGTCAATTTGTATCTGAACCAAAAAAGAAATATTCGCACTCGAATAAAAATAGTTCGAACGTTGAAAATTTGTTAATTCCTTCTAAAGGAATCGGTTGTCACGCGAATTGAAAAATACAAATGTTAGCTATATTTTAACTTTTTGTTAGAAGTGAAAATGCTTCGTAGAAAATTATTCTGACACTGTCGGAGGGAGTTTTTCGCGAATTTCGGGGACGCTAACAATCCCTTGCATTTCGTTCGGCCAGCAATTCGCGAAGAAGATGCATGACACAATTCCGCATAACCTCTTCAGGAAAAGGGCCCCGGGGGGTTGCGGAACAGTCCAGAAAATTCACCATAAAATAAGGAAATGACGTCGGATTTCAGCGAGCCAGTTTCCACGCTTTGCGCTGTTTGTAGCTGCTAAAGAGACGTAGTTGACAGTGCTTTAAAAACAGGCAGAGAGGTTAATGCTGCGGAAATCGATAGCGGGAACACGTGTACCATGAGATTACGCGGCGGTGGGGGTAACAAGAGAACGAACCGCAAAATTGCAACGTTACAGCTCATGCAGCGCGTGAAATGCAACAATGAATCAAACGTGAAAGCCGCCCGGTATTTTCGCGGCGCGGCTTCACGAAAGCCGTCGAAAACATTTCTTAAAGTACGATAGTACTTACGGAAATTTGCCAAATCTGTCACACTTACATTGCCACGATTTATCCCCTCTCTTCTCATACCATTCTGTGCGTCGAAGGAGACTGACCTCCATAGACAAAGAAAAAGAATAAAAATACTAATGGAAAGGGCCAGTAGAAGGTAATTGTGCAATAAAGAAAATGTTCAATACAGTCATCTTTATTTTATCTTTTCAACTGTGGTACCAGTGAATTGTTCAGATTTTTCCGATTAAAACGAGTCCAAACACGACGTAAATCGAACTAGTTTTATAAAGCCTACCCCCACTACGTCCTCCGACTCGCACAAGCGCGGTGGTGGGGGTAACGGCTCGAAATCTGCAAAAGTAGACCGATCTACGTCGTGTTTGGGCTCGTTTTAATCAGAAAAATCTCACCGAACCAGTATTAGTGCGTAGTTATCAGTCCATGAATTTTTTCAAATATTTTGGTGAAGTGCGTCATGGAAAAAAGAAAAATATAAAATGGACCCTTTTGTCTACGTTTAAGTGAGCACTATCGACGAAGACACAAATGGAACTCGTGTCGAATGAAAGTCGGCACGGCTTCCTCGAGAAACCTGCGACAGGAAAGCGAAACACACGTACGGGGATGAAAGAAGTTAGGCCAGATATGGACTGGCGTAATCGATAAAGAGTCAGGCTCACGCAGGGGCTCAGCGGAATTAGTTTGTTCAAAATCCGCGGGGCAAATGAAAGAAAACTGAACTCGGTCGTTTGCCAACTGTGGACAAAAATTTGCTGCGGTTTTCGAGTGGTAATGAACGTATTTAGACGGACACTGTGTGTTGATTAATAACGCGAGTGCGGTTTTTAACTGCGCGAAAATCAGATTACTACTTGGGAATCTGTAATGAAAATTGAGGAGTGCAGAACGAATTATAGAAAATGTAAGGAAGGTTCACAGTCCGGTGATTACAATCGACGGAATTGTTAAATTATGTGTTAAATCGAAAACGGATACATATTTTATATTCTTTTAAATTTTTTAAATTATGCCGCATTAAAGGTTAATTATATTTAATAGGTAGAAATTATTTTTGAGAAATCACCCTCCGTTAAGGGTGAAATTGATTGAAATAATCGTTTCACCATAGTTACAATATTTTATTAAATATTCCCTCCACGAATTCTGTGCAAAATTTACCAAAGAAAGGGGGAATAGATTTCCTGAATATCACGTTGTGCGGTGTAATATTAAATAACAACGCGTATGAAATTAATTTAGCTTTCTTTATACAAAATACGAGATCGTGGTCGTCGCATGGCCAACGTAAATACGTGTTAATTAAACTTTAACATCGGAAGCATCGTGCGGTCAAAGTGACGTCGTTTTTCATTATTAAAATTACGCGAGCGCGTTTATCAATTTTCGATAGACATTTATTATAGTGCGAGCGAGTGTAAATCGAATTATTTAATAATTCCCTGTGGGAGCGGCTTTTGTGATTTCAATAATTATGGAACAGAGAAACGAAAATTAATCAGTTTGACACAGTGATAGCTCTAGTTTTAATTATTTATTATACTGGACAAATAAAAGCATGAGCACATTGTTCTATTGATTATTATGCTGCTTCCATTTGAGAATTTGATGATTTTTAACAAACTGATTATGTTATTCAAAACTTGATATACACATAAAGTTCGCACTAAAAATTTGCAATCTAATTAATCATAATTATCTGTTTTACGAAAGAACATCCGCACAAAGTGCACATTAACGTGTCCCGCACGATTCCCACTTCTTTTCTCCCACAATCGTCGTTAATATTCATTATTTACTTGGGGCACAGCGTTTCATGTTTGCCTAAGCAACTAGTATGTTCTGTACTAGCTCACGTTGCAGTTCAAGTAATGCGTCCTAGATATGCAAGTTCCTGCATATCAGATTGGTTTATTAATTAAAGCCGACATCAAAGTGGTCAGGGGCCTTAATTAACGCATAGAATAACGCTAGACAAATTAGCAGTTCGAATTAATGAATTAGCCTCTCATGATTTTCCTCCGTTTCGATTCGCAAATTAATTGAGATCTCTTCAAAACATGCTCGCAATTTTGTCTCTTCCAAGACCAATACTTTGTGAATTCAGATTTGATTAAATAAAATCATTGATATTTATAGAGTGAAGCTATTATAATATTTAATAACAGAGACCATAGATATACCAGAGATAAATGAATTTCAAATGGTTTTTGCACATTATACGTCTATAATAGGATTCATTTTGAGAACACTAAACTGTTCATTAAATATTTATACCAGCCCTTCAGTGTTAGGGCCGACAAGGCCCCAGTCAAATTCTGAATTATATATAAATCTGCAAAAAAATGAATGTGGCTAAATAAAAAACGTTAATTCAGTGATCTCGAAATCGGTTTGTTCTCGAAGCCGAGAAAAATGGTGCTGTCAAAGCGCGGGAGCAGATTGGATGGTAACATCCGAAATAAACGGCGACGGGAACAGTCGTCTTGTTTTCGCGTTAACATGCACGTCATGGAAAATCAATAAAGATATCGGTTACACGTGATCAGCCGTCATCTCTCTTGAAAAATATCTCTGTCTCTGGCTCGACTCTTTTCAAGAAAAAAATTGAAGGGAAACGCCAGGGGGTGGTAAAAATAAGAATCCTCGGCAGAGGTTTACACGTTCGCCTGACCCGAGTGACACGAATACGTTTCGCCATTAACAATATCCTGTTGACGTTACACCGGCAAAACTTGCATCCATCCGAAGAACCGAACCATCTGGCCGTCCTCTCGTATGCAATGCATCATCCGGTATCAGCAAACATGCGAAAACACTGTGCCGAGCGAAACCGGTACCTACCCTGACGAAATTGTAACAAATTCGAAATATCTAATTTTTCTGGACATACATGGAGTTTTCATACACACTCAAAACTTGAACGAAATTTTCTAAAATTCAGAACTAGGCGATTGGCAGTAGTACAAGATTACTAGTAATTGTGACAGCCGGTTCTCCTATATAAAAATTTATAAAGTAATGTTATAATATTAACCCTTTGCACTCGAAGTTATTTTAAACCCCCCAAAACGAAACATTTCTTCCGACCCAGAAAATGGTGCAATTTATCAAATACAAACAAATTGAACACTTTAGAAAATATTTTGAATACAGCCATTTTTAGTGGTGCCTTTTGTGAATTTTTTATACCTAGATGTGAATTTTTTCGGCGAAATATTTTGATAAAATTTCTCCAGAGGTCGGGGAGAGCGAAGAATATTTTTTTGATGGTATGAACAACGGTGAACAAACTGAAAGGTTGAAACCGAGGAGGGGGTTTCGAGTTGAGGGCTAATACTGCACAATTTATTTCCATTTGTAGGTGGAAACGGAGTAATTGGCGTCGTATACGCGACAATATTGCAGAGCGAGCGTCGCGTTCATGCTACACGTGTTTCTTAAGCGCATGAAAAGTGGGAAACTTGATAAATACACCGGAGCGCATTTACCTACAGAGAAATTCGCCCGCGTCGCGACGCGTCCCGTCGCGGAGAAACGATTTCCGTTGCTTGGCATCGCATCAGTTTGGCACACGGGAGACAGCTTATTAATTACAACACAGTGACCTGAATTTACCTTCAATTATTACGAAGTTGCCGCATATAAAGCGGCACTCGACTACAGGCTTTTAGGAACATTATTGGCGATTGCTTTAATATTCTTGCAAAATTAAAGGAACGTCAAATTGAACGCGCGTTTCACTCGCGTTCCATCGAAGCACGCTAAACGTCGCACACTGCAAATGCAATTCACAAATAATTAGTCTTCTTGTTCTTCTCCTGGTTAACAATGTCACTCGATTTCGAGCTTTCGTTGTGCCACGAATAACATGCCAGTAACATTATAATCCGGAAATATTTATTGCGAATGTACTGTGGATTTTACACTAATGCGAATAATGTTTCTGTTCTTTTCAAAACTCCAAAATTAGTGTTTTTAGCTTGCAATTTAAAATTTTTAGCGGCGAGGAATTTAAACTATAGTCTGGTTAAACAATTCTCTTCAGTCGTCAATTCAAAATTTTTCAAATATTAAGAATGTTATCAGATGAAATGGTGTTTTTGTAGAACTTTGCTTGAAAAGGAATTTTCGTGAATCCGATGTCCTTCCTTCATTTTTTTTTTACATGAAAAATTCGGTCGAACGAGCGCGAGCAAATATGAAGCGTACTTCAATTACGTTATGTTCAACGGTCGTAGAAAAAAGTATACTTCTGTGACCTGGAAATTTTACATTTGAAAAATGGTGTGCTCAGGTGGCGGGCAAAGTATGGCGAAGAAAGTTAGAAAATGGAGAAGTCGTTGGAGAATATGTCGACGAGTTTTTTGACACTGGGACCACTGGAAGACTTTTGAATGCATGCTCCCAGCAAAGGGATCAAAGTGACTTATTTTCGAAAAGCACCAACCGTTCGAGGAAAAAGCGGTACTTGCTCTCGTACTCGACAAATACCGAAAATGAACTGAATATTTTCGAAAATATTCGGAAGAAGACACGCGAAATTTTCTCTGTCGGGGAAATGATAAATCCAGCAAACGAATAATGCTTAACAATTCAACGCATGAAATACGAAATTTTGTTTTTGTTATTTTAGCACAACTCGACGGAGTCTAAAATATATTTAGCTTTCTGGGAAACGTGGGAACTGCTTGCAAGTTTTAAAAAATAGTTTATTCTAATTAAAAGTTGGAACAATGGATTGCAGCATTTTTTCTCCTTAACAAGTTATTAAATTTTATGTCAACATTTATATCTTAATGTTACCTGCACTCAGATCAATTTTTCATTTTTAATAAAAGAGGGAAGAATATCACATATTTAAATATTAGTGCACAAGAAAAAGTACAAAAAACTAAAAGGTTTCTAAGATAACATTTTTAATGGCAAACATATGGAGACGTAGGGTGTTGGGAAGATATTGATCCTAAACCATCATCACAAAAGTGCAGACGCTGGTTAAACATCGAGTGTCATGAGCTCGATATTGTTTTAGGATCAAAAAGAAAGCAAATTTACTCAACTTCGCCGTACGTGGATGCTTTGAATTATGTTAAATTCTGTAATATTTACAGCGTCACGTAAATCGAACGCTAACATTGTTATATCTCTGAAAGGCATACTACTTGCGACTCAAAGTATTCAACGAAAATGATCACAAGTTTATCACTCGAATTTTAAATCAACAAAGTAGAATAAATAAATATGTAAGCACATTTTTATAGCACTTTTCCCTTCACCATTAGATTTAGTATCTCTATTGAAATATCTAATATTCATATGAGTTTCATAACAGGTGCTTAGGCGGTTCGAGCAAAGACTTTTAGCGAGTAGTACTATACTTTAACGTTCTCTGTCTTCCTGTCCGCTCTGCGGTGGCCTTTGCCACTTAGGCACGTCGTTGTCCAGTAGATAGAGCGTCATTTAACGTTCCACTGTAGCCACCTGTTTACCCCTTTGACTAGACACCAGAGGGTGGCCGGCAGACCATCAAAGAATTCGTCGATGATCTTATTTCACACGTCACTTTATACCAAACTAATTTCACGCTACAAAAAATCCAATCTATTCTCTTCAACAATTAGGCACCGCAATCATAAAAACGCCTTCGCGGCAAGAGTTACTAAATTACAAGAGAATTTCTTATATTCTAAAAATTGTAAAAAGGAAACAATTTTCATAGATAAAAAGAGGAAGGAATATTTCACTTCCCCTTCCACCGCACTAGTCCCCACGCTTCGGGTACTCTTTCCCCTCGATTCGTGCTCCCTCCCCTCATCCGGCGACTATGGTGCTCCAGATCAGGACTCGTATCCCCACTCTAAGTTCCCCTTGCGAGGTGGACTGGTCACGTGACGGGCTTACTCCCGCAGAGGGAGGGGGTAACTCTTTCCCCTCAGCTCCCTCTCCGGATCAGACGCCACTGGGACCCAGTTATTCATCGTAGCGGAGGAATATAACGAAGTCGGATTCCTTTTCTCTCGTTAGGGGAATGTGCAGGTCCCCCGGCGGCGCTTTGGATAGGTGGCACAGAGGAAGAAAGCGCGCCGACAGATACAAGAAGTGAACCTATAGGATTGAATCCGTAGGAAGTCACCGGCTGGCGGATCGCCAGCACTGTGACCGAATGTGCATCCACGTTCTCCCTCTCTCTCTCTCTCTCTCTCTCTCTCTCTCTCTCTCTCTCTCTCTCTCTCTCTCTCTCTATCTCTATCTCAGCTGGTGGCGGAATCGTATTACCGGCACCAAATTGATTAATAGCCCGTCGCAGCCGAGCGCCGATACCGCCGAGAAGAAAATGGGATAGTTAACATCGTGGTCACGTACGTTACTGTTTGCATAGGAAAATAATACTGGAACCCCGGGGCTACATCGCGATGCCTGTTGCAATTTTTCATTTCTCTTCTCCCCCTCCGTCCGTCACTTTCGTCAACTTTGCCCTCCTCTCGGGCGCATACTGCCTTCCTGATTAGCCCGGTCCAGAAGAAATTTTTTTTCGATTTTTAGACCCACCAGGCCTTACAGAATTTTATTCCCTTTAAAAAATCGATACGGATTTATTAAAAAATGTTAAAGCATCCACCTAACAACGAACGAGAATTTATAAATTATACCTGTACGTTAACTGCCATGTAACTGCCATGAATTTTTACGTTAATATATTCATTGTACCAAATTTGATGAGGATCTGTAAAATGCAAGAAAATTGGAGGACTACTGAATATCATACATTTAATTTTTTTCAATTTTTCTTCCATTAAATAACTTACTTTGATTTTAGGGAATATTTGAGGTTTCTAGTGTGGCAGTCAAAGTGTTAATCATAGTATCATTGCAAGCTCGATCTATCAATTCGACGTGGATTACTGGTTAACATCGTTGACATTGTTCTCCCATTGTTCGCGGCGTTGTCGATCGGCCCCGTAGGAAAATGATTAATAAATTTCCAGGACTGAAGTTTCACTCTAACCGGTATTAAAACTCGAAAGGGAAGTTAAGACATTTTCGAATAAAGAGTACACGGGCACGCCGTGGGTAATCTTGCTCGATAAAGAACGGGACAAGCTGCTTACGCGAGATGAGAATTTTTTAAAAGCGCTCCAGTTTCCAGCTGATATTTATAGCGATGTAAAACGCGCGGCGAGTTTCGGACGAAATCGAGCTGCAACTTCTCAGTCCCGAACGGGCTACTTCTTCTTATCCCACTGTAACTTTTAGTCTGACCCGGCTCCGTTCACTTTTTAGATAGCCTAGCCTCTGGTTCCATCCCGGCGAGACTGTCGTCTTCGACAGAAATATCATAGCACCTCGACCCCTACGATTTCGAGGTAATCTCATATAAGCTGTCAGAGAATTTTTGCCCTGCCAAAGGGCCTCTTCCGTTCGTATTTACGCCTTTTCTCTTATTTTCTTTTCTCTTACTCTCACGAATCTAGCCTGCTCTAACTCTGCTATTTTCGAAGCTTTTGTCTCCCGGAATTGTGTCACTGTCTCACACCCAGGTCATTTCAGAATTTTTCCAGTAACCACGAATAACAATTTTTACGATCCCTGTTGCTTTGGAAAATAACTTTGTACCTATTCTCCTTTTACTAATTCTTTTGTGCCTCGAATTGTGTCGCTTTTATTTTCTGCTAATGTGTTGATGTTCTTGCTAGATTTTGCAAATAATTTCTGTCTGTACGATACGGACGGATTATTCTCGGAACATGGCAGTGGTAAATTAATAATTTCATCTCACTCGATAATCGGCGAAGTTTCTAGCTTTCCCTTTCACGGGCAGAAGTGTATCGTCTTTAATTTTCATCGTGGGGAAGTTGTTTGATATGGACGTTTATTAGAGAACTTGACCTCGTAAAAGCAACGTCTGCGTCTCGATTGAGAAGAGCCGTTTCAATCATCGTAATCTTTAATGACTCTCGAAAAGGGCGAGACCGTTTTTATAGCCGACCGTGTGGACCGCAGTGTTTCAGACCATTATACGTATATTATAATAATTACACTGTGGACTCTTACGCAATATTAATTTCATAAGGTAATGTAATATATAAGGTAACATTTACCGGGTACTTTTAATGCTCGGTAGATTTGGCGTTAAATAAAATTTGAATATTTCTTAAAATGTTGAGACACTTACCAGATACTTTTAATGCTCGGTAGAGTTATTTGAATATTTCTTAAAATGTTGAGACATTTACCAGATACTTTTGATACTTGGTAGACTAATGGTTGGTTGAATAAAACTTGGATTTGAATATTTCTTGAAATATTGGGAAATTAGATTCTTTTCGAGCCCAACTCTGCCAACTCTAAAAAATTTGCATAAACATCCGCAGTCCATTAATCAGCGCGCTAAACCGCATAAAACCACATTTTATTTTCTACTTTGTTGCTATTAGGTGTAATCCACTATTTTTGGTAAACGTTTGTTTTCGTTCCGACATAACTCAAACACCCACGCTATCTATATCCGTTATGTGTCTCCACTATCCTACACCATTTTGGTTCGTACACCGGAGACAGGTTCGGAAGTTTTAATGGTTGATAGCTCGAAAACAAAGTTTCGTGAAAGATATTGGTGTTGAAGCTTTTTTGGCAGGCTCGGTTGATTCAGATTGATCGCGAATCAATGTTCTATCGATTTTAAATTTTCTCCTCTCGAAAATTAATATTGTTTAGGCGTGCGATTAGCCGATTCCCCTCGTAAAACAAATTTCTCATTTCGAAATACTCGTAACACAAGTTTCACGTTTGCAATTGAATTAAATTTCAATGTTCTGATGCTAATGAAACGATCGAATGATTGTGTCATGTATGAAATTATCAGGGATTCAAGTGATCTTTCCCCGCTGGACCCAATTTGTTGGATCTAATTTGTTTCAACCGTAATAAAATATCATGGAACTGAGGTGGTTTGCACTTTTTTTTCCCGATGGAAAAGAAAAGTCCAGTGTCTTGATCAGTTCGAACTTCGGAAGACCGTACTTTTTCCCAGATTAATTGCACGGCTCCGCGTGGAAGGCGTAACTTTATTTTTTCTTCGAACGGAATTACAACAATCTGCTCTGGTTAAACAACCGGGGCCCGTCCGTTACTGTATTTTCCCGCAATCTGGTCGAATAAATGCAAAGTTTGTTCGTTACGAAATAAATGTTATTTATCCTCCGTTGCGTTCTAATAAAACTTATACAAAGCGCTTGAAACTAAACTGGAAAATACAGTAGTGACAAGACTGATCTTCTGCACAATCCTCTGCATTATAATTCTAAATTAAATATAAATTTCAATGGTAAATATCATAGGTAAAAATGCAGAGTTTTCACGATGGTTATAGTTCGCGATATTTAAATAAAGTTTGAAAAGCGAAACGAGAGGTTTTCGACAGCGCTGACGACTGGGCGATACATTTTCAGCGAAACACGTTCAAACGGACGCGGCGATTCGACGTGTTTTTTCCCGTAGCGAGGAGAACGTCGGACGACGCTCAATCATCGCACTGATTTTGATACACCGCGGTCACGTATCTCACGATCCTCTCGTAAAAATACGCCCGGAAACCACTACTCTTCCGAGACGCCCTCTGCGGGCCGCGGCAGTCGGTTCTCGGGATCGCTCGGGCTAATTGAGCGAAACCGTTTCAGGTTCGATTTGTCCGGGAGGCGTCTACGCCTCTCATTACCAGGAAACAATTAATCAGTCAGAATTAGTAACGCGCATGATTCCATCGCATCGGCGGGATCGCGTCGCAGCCGTCGCGGAAGAAACGCCGCGCGTCAAACGAAACGCGTACAGTTGCTCGCAAAAGTACCCCCGCACTAACTTAGGGACCCTTAGGGAACCCTTTACGGACCCGATCACTGTGGGAGTACCGATCACTGAAAATATTTGATATCTCTTTCTCAATATTCCTTACGCTTTAGAAACGAGGGGTCCCCTTGTACAAAAGAATAATTGGGTCCCTTGCCCTATGGGAAATGAAAATTTTCTGCTGTAATAACAATTTGTCGTAGGCTTTTGTCGCAAATAAAAGTGTATTCTTTCTGTTCCAGGGCGAACGGGATTTTCGGTAGAATTGGACAAACCATGGCGAAAAAACACCGTCACTGTCGTCTGTATTAAACCCAAGGGGTGAGTAGATTTCCACGGGAACGGTAAATGGAAAATTGCTCTAAATTCAAAAGCTTTGAAAGCTCCACATAACCTATCGTCCGCAGGGGCTGCCGGGGCGGTTTCAGACGCGGTGAAATGTAAAAAGCTCATTCATTCCCGTTATACTCTTGAAAAAGCTTTTTAAATTGTCCGAAACGTGTGCCGGCTTACGCGCGACGCGCGAATTAACGTTCTAAATTATACCGTTCCATCGGAATGAAATAAACGAATAACGGGGGCGACATGCATAAAACGCCACCTTTAATCCTTAATTTAAACATCAGTCGCATGTTCAATTAAAAACAGTCTGTCTCATTTCACGTTAAAGTTTACGCACGCCCGATGCGCGAAAAATTGCCTGCACTTAAATCGTGATAACTTCCTAAAAAATGATCGCACGACGATAAATTTGGACTCATTTTGAAGCTAGAACCTTCTAGTTTTGTCGTCCATTGATCATTTTATTGTCAGATTTTTTTCACGATCTAGCGGGCGAGAAAATTAAGACGCAGTTTTTCTCGAAAATATTGTTTGTTTAACCGTCTGTAGAAACTCTGAAAAATGTTTTTCCTGACTGAAACCACCACGGATTTAAAGACCGAAGCTTCCTCTTTACAATGACATTTCAAAAATTGATGTACGATTATTTTCAGCCGTTTCATTCGCGGTTTATAGGTCATTTAATTCGCCTCGCTGATCTCAAATAATTTTACATAATTGTACAAATCTTCATGAAATATTCTAAACGTGAAATCGAAAATTCTCTTGGAATAATGATATTTCCATCGAGCTGATTTTATTTGTGTGAACATTTTCGCGGTGCATGATCGACCCGCGATCATTCCGCAATTTTCAATCTTTTCCGGTAAATGGAAATAATTAATATCGCGTATCTCTTCCACGGAGAAAATTTTATTTAATCGAAAATCACACAGAAAAAGATAAATGATTAAATGATTCGTTATTTACGTTTCCGGGTGTTTGTTACTCCCGCGCACGCTATTAACGGATGAAATCTATACACAAGTTTCTATAGGTATAATATTCCGAGCTTGTGCAGAGTATTAATTAAACCGTCCGAACATCATATTCGAACAACCAAAGAGAGAGAGAGAGAGAGAGAGAGAGAGAGAGAGAGAGAGATTGGAAAACATGTAGTTCGTTAGACATAGAGCCCGTCAGGGTTTAAACTCCCGCTTTCATGCGCTCGTATGTCTGACAGGGGGTCAAGGTCTTTTCAAATGACTCGCAAAACAAAAAGAGAAACGCCCCTTTTCAAACGGCTCGAACAATTCTTCAAAACTGGGGAATTTTCCGAGTGGCGCAGCTTCTGCGGAAAAATTCAAATTAAAATTCCTGGTGGATAATATCGGCTATTGACTTTTTTAAACTATGCGGCCCCCCACTGTGAAAAATCTGAAAAAATTATATTTTAACGACCATGAGGAGACACGAAACGAGGACGAAACTTGTTCCAATTTTCTCTCGAAGATTGCAAGTTCCAGGAGAAAAAGCCCGAAGACGGACGGCGTTAATAACAAATGTTTATGCATACGCGTGTGGTTTATTACGGTAAGTTTTATTCAAACGAACCGTGACTTCGTCGGACTGTACGTTTCACACGGATTCGCGTTTCGCGGGAAAATTAGAAACCATAAAAAACTGAGGAAGAGACGGAGCGTAGATCAAGTTGTCTAATACCGGCACGTGAATACACCGTGGGCGAACAACCGCATGCTAGAACCAAATTTACTACTCGGAAAAACATTGTTATACGGGCGAACACATCGACTGCAGGGACAGCAGCTTTCACACCACCAAATCCCTTCGTTAATGTAACTCGTAATTAGCACACTGCGGATTTTATGCATCTCTGACAAAAATGGACAGGCACAATTTAAAACTGTGCACATGTTAAAATGATTTGAGGACGTCAGTGTGTTACCACTTGTCCATTATGTTAATTTTTTAACGTCCCAAATCCCCAAGAAACTTACAATTAGCGAGAAACTTAGAAAATTAGCGTCTAGTTTTGCTTAAAAATTCCAAGGTTCAATTACTTATTCGACATTAACTGTGTTCTCAATTTTCCTAAGTTAGGACGACTAAAACCCCAGTTCGAGTCAATTTAATTATAAAGGAAAATTCGACTATATTACTGCATATTTTTCATAGTTACATATTTTTTTCAAGTTAAATTCGACTGCACCGACAAAAGTACATAGACAAGTATATCGACACTTGACAATTCACGGTTGCCGGCCAGCTCTCGATTTCGAAAAACGGAAAATCCCAAAATGTTTAAAAACATCATAATGCGCGTCGTTTGAAACGACACATATACGCGATATCGATCTGAGAAGTTGTTTGGGCGTGGTTCCAGGAATTCCGAACAAAAGGATAACAGTCATCGCGTTTTCCTGATGAAAGATCCACGGTGCGATGTTAACACGTCAACTGTTGTTCGAATTACACGAGCCGGTGTCCTCACGATGGTACAATTTACCATTGCAATCAGTAATGTTTCATCCCCCACTACACGGACATACACACACACACACACACGGTGTGCCGAGAATACGTTTTACTTTGCCTCTGCTCTGCTGCGACAATATAAAACACAAAGCCAGTGATTCGGTACAAAGAAAACGTAACGCGACGGGACACGAAGGCAGAAATAAAACTCTATTTCCATTAGTTAATTTAGCTACCTTTTCCACTTCATTATCTCCGGGTTTACATAAGCTGCGCGCGTCACGCCGATATGTGTCCAACAAGAAAATGCGATGACGAATTAACATGGGCCGCCTAATGGCATTTGTTTTGGTAGTCAATCATTGACACCCACGCCTCGATTTGTTAGAGCACGGTCCGTGCAAATTGGTCAATTTTTGTTACGGCTGAAAATTGATTTACTGCCATCGGGTTCGCGCGGCTAATATTTTCTTTCGGTGCGATTTCGAAATCGATTTTGATTCAACCATTTTTATCTTGGAATGCTAGAATTTTTGGCGATAAAAATCAGGCAGGATTCTCGGAAATATTTTCCGGATCTTCGGCGGCCGATTAAACGCGGAAAATGGGACGAAATCGGATAATCCGAATTTCCCCTGCAACCACCCTTCCGCTCAATACAGAGGGTTGAAACTTGGCACAAAATGTTTTTTCTGTGTACGCTATCGAACGGTCCATCGCCGGCCTAATTTGGTTCAAGGACACTTTCGACCTACTTATTCGACTATACCCTTACAATTAGCGTAAAATACGACGCAACGATGTTCAATCTGTCCGAGTTGCCGATGAACAAATATCATTACCGTCTTTTTCACTGAAAAATGGACCGGAGAAAAATCCCGGACTGCGTTTTCCAAATTTCTCAAGTACTGCTTCATTCCTGTGGCCTATATTCGATCCATTTAATAAATTCTTATTTTTGCGAGATTGTCAGTTGGCGGTCGTGTTAATAAAATTTTGATTATGTTCTAAAATGAAGAAGAATCCATTGCAGGGGGTCTCTTATTAGCGAAATTAACTGATTAACAGGTGACGATGCAATTTAACCGATTTATACCTTCGGCAGCGGTTTCGCTCCGCCATATTTCCTATCGGAGTACGGCTAACCGCCTGTGTACTCCATAGTTTGCTATACAACTCTAAACCACAATCACCGGCGAATCAAACGCGACCATGAAGCTCGATCGCGAATGGCCGTGTGCTTCATCCGAAAAATTGGAGACCGCTCGTCGTCAATGCCCGGGCCAATCTCCATGGTTTGTAAACCATTATAATGGGAGTGTTCATTTGACCGCGTAGTTGGCAATGTCCATTAATGCGTGTACAGTCTTGTCCAGAAGCGTCAACATTCACGAGCAGGTTCGTTTTGACGTCCTCGTGGCAGATCCATTCGAATATTCGAGTCCAGTTTTCCTCCGATATAAGACGACGGTGCTTTCTTCGCAACAAGAAAGTCTCTGTCCCCCTTTTTTACTTTTGACACTAAACTTACCACCGCCGGTCAAAATGACCGTTCCAGATTTTTTATTTTACAATTACTGAAATTGGGCTTTCGTGGGAAATGATTAAATAAATATATTTAGGAGAGAATGTATTACAATACGAACCGCACAAAATCCAAATAAATTCAATCTCGTCATTTTTATAAGACAGCATGTATTAGTTGCTTTCAAATTTTTTATTCGGGAGAAAATGATCTCTTTTGAACGATCCATGGGCTGTACACGCACGTGCTTTAAGAGAATCACGTGGGATATCGCGTGTGAACGGTGGCCATTTTTCCCGCGCATTTAACACCGCCAGATTCGAACGGGATCCAATAGACATTATACTGTTTTATCGAAAAGAAATTTTCATCGCTTCGCTTTGGAATTCATGGAGCCATAAACTGGAATCCAAGCGCGATATCTTTTCATTCATGTATAAGTCAACGTTTGCCAATCAGCATAAAGAATACATCAACGCTCCGGGTGACGTTGTCACGGAGAATTTAGTTGCTCCAAAAATATTCTGTCGAAGCAAACGATTTTGATTGCAATATTTAAAAATATTTCAACTTCTCGTGCTAAAATCGATAACTTCGGTAATATAAAAATGACGTAACAACGTATTGCATTTCATTACAAGTCAAGCAAAAATTGTGCTAAATTCATTGTATTGGTGACTGTAAGCTACCACTAAAAATTGCTTCGTTATTTAAAATATTTGTTACATTATTAAATTTGTTTGTATTTAATAAGTTACTAAACATTTCAGTATTGTACAAGTGAAACTAATTTCTAATTTTTGAGAACGATAGGTCCCTCGTCTCATCTCGAAACAAACTCGAGTCTTTTAATTTTCCTAACCT
Source organism: Halictus quadricinctus (assembly GCA_028454245.1). Lineage (NCBI taxonomy): Eukaryota > Metazoa > Arthropoda > Insecta > Hymenoptera > Halictidae > Halictus > Halictus quadricinctus. The sequence continues at coordinate 1,148,893 of CM052124.1, forward strand.
AGCAAATCGCAGTCGATCCTTTTTGCTATAAGCGCGTGAAAGCTCGATTAATTACCAGCATCGTGCACTTTTATATTTATATATAAAACGATCGGGGGAAAGCTCAAACAACATGTCAAAGTACCGGAACTGGGCGATTGCAGCTGCAGCCACATTGTTCCTCGTCACTTTGATAATCAAATTAAATGCAAATCTCGAGAGTTTTCAGTGCAATCTTTCTACCGGGGATTTACGATTCTTCTTTTTCGGCGACCAGTACTGTTTGCGATAGGAGAATGGAGTATGAATAGTGAACCGGGGCGCGTTTGAAATATTTATTCGCGGAGGTTCGACGTTAAACCGACTGCGAATAAACAATTTACCAGAGCTTCAACACGCTAAATCTTACGAATCAGAATTTACGCCATTCTTTGTAAGCAATCTAGCAGTTGATGCGACATGAAACCGTAAAACAAAAAAGAAACACTACGAATATTAAAAAAAAATACTTTCAACCCATTCAAGTGATCGAAACACGTGCACAATGATCCGCGCGATCCGCTTGCGAGGGTGTTTGTTGAGATACTTTTGTTTTCTGTAACGACTGTACCGATTAATGGTTGTCCATCGATGGGCGAGTGTAAATGAAAAGTTTGGTCGGTCTCGTTTTATTTCGATTGAATTGTGCTCGGGCAGTATTGTACGAGAAGCTCTCGAAACAGCAATTAAATCAGTATCAACGGAGTAAAGGTAGGGAATGCTAAGTACGATCGAGTCGGCTATTAGGTTTGGCGCTTATTAATTGCATCTTCGATAGAAACTCGGGACAAACGGGGGCGGATCGCTTCGATTTGAAAGGTCAAGGTTTAACTATTCCTGGGGAACACTGGAAAATTCTAGTAGCAGAGATAAATCCATAGAACGGGGGCGCAGCCATTCAATTATGAGAAGCGGTCGACAATTTTTCGCGCTTTTCCTTCTGTTCTTTCACCGTACCTCTCCGCCGAAACGAATTGCGCGCAGCAATATAGGGTGAGAATGTTTTTTTAGTTCCCTCTCCCCTCCTCTCTCTCTCTCTCTCTTTCCTTCTTTCTCTATTTTTCTATCCGCGCCTCTGTTTAAAAATAATAGTTCACTGCGTGGACATTTCTTGACTCTTCGTGCGACTAAAATCTATTTGAAATTGTTCCGAGAATTTTCTCTGAAATAATTTATTACTTCCAAATGTGACAAGAGAATTTTGAAAATAATATACACCAAAGGGTGGTGTTCAAGTATAAAACAGACTCCAACAACCCCAATTAATCACATCACATAATTTTGAAGAGCAATTTCACAATTATCTCAAATAATAATCAAATGAAATAACACGTTATTTGAAATATTTCGAAAATGATCGCAGGTGTAATTACAAAGTAACATGTTGTTCGAGATAATATTTTTCCAGTGCATATCGCGTCGCGTCGTCAGGTGAGGTAATTACGTGCTACGAGCAGGTACAAAGTCGCGAGACAATAGCGAAGTTGAAAAAAAATTGGGTCGTTTGAAATTCCCTTTAGCGCGAGCGCAAAGGGAATTACCGTGGAAGATTTCCGTGTTAATGGACGCGCGGCGGTGGTAGGATAAATAAGTTTCGAAAAAGAACGTGCGCCGGCTTCTAATTGGCCAGCGTCGATACTGTCAACTAGCGATTACTAGTGTTGTGCCCCGAAGACCAGAACCGAAGAACACTCGTAGAGTACCGTTCCCACATGCGAAGATGCACGCCTCAGCAGTACGTGCAGTCTCGAGACCACTAGAGAACCGCTCGCGACGCGGTTTACAGAATTTCCTTATATGGTAATACCCTAACCTAAATCGTACCTAACAAAAGCTACCAACCCCGCCGAGACCTCGGAAAAAAGCTAACGATATGTGAACACCGGAAATCACCGGTGAATAAACTCATTTCACGCGTAGATACACTTTTCCCTCGATATAAGACGACGGCTCGGGAGCGGCTTTCGCCCTGTTGCAGACGAGGGCACTTATTCGGCATTGTTCTCGAGTGGCCCGAGAACTCATGGGTCCCATACAGTGGCAGCGATATTTCCCGTTCCGGAAAAACACCCCCAACCCCTCGCACCACTATTTGTGATGGGGAATTATTTTCTCTTAGAACTTTTCTATTTTTTAAAATTCGGTTTCGAAGCTAAAAATTCCGGAAAAAATTCTTAGATGTGCAGTGAAAGTCCAGCGACGAAAGTTGCGAGTAAAATTGAAAATTCATCCGAATTAAGTGTCTCTAAAAGTACCGGTTCGCAGTTCCCCGAGCACTTTCAACCTGTTTGCGAAACTCGCTTTAAAAGTCATTCGAAGTTTACCATTGGTCCATAGAATGGCAGATAACTCTGCACCGATACGGCGCGCGAAGTAATAAAACGTCTGCGTCCGAGGACGTTTCCTTCGAACGATTTCTTCTTTCGAATTACGAGGTTCGGATTGTATTTGCTTTTCGGAGAAAATTAACCCCTTGCGCTACTATCTATTTTGTGATTATAATGATTAGAGATTCCTCATCGTTCAGAATTTCATAGAAAGGAAAAGATAGTTTATATTTATTGTATGCCTATGTTTTCCCCGAATTTTATCTCGGTTTAAAGGAAATTAATAACTTGTTTATTGGACTCTGTTCAGAATCTCACGAGTCTGACACGAGATTGCTCGAATCGAATTGATCAAATCAAATTTCTCTTTTACCGGTCGCCGTGGATAAACATTTTCTCCTCGAAAAAAGCTCAGATTGGATAAATTTCGGCCGTCCGTTCGAACGCGTTTGTCACCGATGATAGATGTTGAATACTTTTTCAAGCGCACTAAAAGCGCATCGGAATCCAGCAGCGTGTGTCACGCGCACGATCCTCGCCGAGTTGAAATATAGTGTGTTTGTTCTGCGCGTCGGAGAGTCGATCCACGCGAACCACGTCGCAGTCATTCGATCATTCTACATTCTAGTCATCCCGGACGTGTCTTAATTGTCCTCGGTGAAATTAGCTTTCGCGTCACAAACGCGGCGAGCCTGAAATCTGGGAGCACAGGTATACAGGTGGTAGCAGGTGAACGAACGAGTTAATGGAGTTTGATAGGTGATAGGATCGATCATGGTCCTCCGGTGGCAGCGGCGATAACGTGTCCATCGTCGAGAAGCTTCTATATATATATACATATACGTATACATATATATATATATACGTGTGTGCACACACACATCACTTTATGTTACGGTCGCCTGCACGTTAGTAATGCACCTGAGCACGTGTTCGGTAACGTGCCTCGAATGTACGTACGGGATTCCATTTACTTTACTACTTGTCCGGTCAGCAATAATAATCTGAATGAAATGTTGAGATCTGTTTGTACCCGGGATTCCTTTGTTACCAGGCTAATGGTCTCGGACGATGCGATTTATTACTGGAAATTGATTTCCAGTGCCCCCACCCTATCTCCTACGATTCCACCATTAGTTTTCTTGGGATTTGAGTCTCTTTACATCGGGTACTGGAACAAGCTTCAAAGAATAATAGAGAATACTTTACTCGAAGTATTCTCCATCGTTAGTCGTAACTAGACTTCGAATGTTTATGCAATTTTCAATTTTTCTAGGTGTGTTTTAGGAACGTTGAAACAAAATCTAATTTTTAGCGGCAGTAGCCTTTGTAGTTCTGGAACGAATAAGAACCGTGTTAAATTCTGTGGAATTTCATGTTACAACAATTTTTGAAAATCGTTAGTCGTGACTAGACTTCGAATGTTTATGCAATTTTCAATTTTTCTAAGCGTATTTTAGGAACGTGGAAACAAAATCTAATTTTTAGCGGCAGTAGCCTTTGTAGTTCTGCAACAAATAAGAACCGTACTAAATTCTGTGGAATTTCATGTTACAACAATTTTTGAAAATTTTCAGAGGCCATGAATGCATGGAGGCCATGGATACATCTTTGTATAACAATTCGACTGCGGATCTTCCTGCATTTATGGCTACGAAAAATCGTGAAAGAATGCTAAAATTCCACAGAATTTAGTTCCGCAGGATTTTTATTTTCGTGCGTTTCTTTCCCAAAATTTTCCAGTTGAATGCCGAGGTAAAAAAATCGTGTGTCGATAGCGGTGAAACCGTTAAGAACACAGCCGACGCGGTGAAAATAGGTCGAATCGCAAAAATGAGAATTACGCGATGGCGAGAGTGGGGGTAGGGGGCGGGCATTGCAGTCGTAATTTCGCGGAGATAACAAAGTTGAATCCGCGCGCGTAACCGGCACAATTCCAAATGCACGAAAGTCAATTGACCAGGGTTATGCGTGTGTGTGTGTGTGTGTAACAGCCGCATCCTGTCCAGAAGAACCTTTCTATGCCGCGGAGGTTTCTCATTGGCGTGTTTCTGGGTGCATCAACCGGTAGAAACAAATTAACAAATGGCGATGCATGAATACGCGTTTGTAGCGTCGCGTCGCGTCGCGTCGGCGAGGAAGGCGGAGAAAACGTATAAAGGGAAGAAGTGCCGCTCGGGTTTACGTGCACAAGCACCGTGTAACGCGCGCCGTACGTGAAGGTAAACTATTTCATCCTGTCGCTCGAGTTATTACTGGACCCGCGTCTCCTCCGGCGTCCGCCATTTTCTACGGCCATCAATATGCATGGAAACGTACCAGAAATATGGGGACGACAGTGCGTTTTCAAAGTTAAAGCCGAAATTACCGACGGAAGATGAACGCGAACCACATTTTCGAAGGAAATGCACGACTCTCGGGAGGTTAGGCACTTTTCAACGATTGCAACCTAAGGGAAACTGTACCATTTTTATGCTCACTTAAACAATTATGTACGTCTTATCGTTCGATTAATATCTGACAAACCACTTCTGTGGTTTGAATTTAAAGAATTTTGAATCTTCAAGTTTCAGTAGATGACGCCAAAATTATAGAACAGAAGAAAAATTAATGATAATTAATATGGTATTTTGAAGTCGATAGTGAGAACTAAATGGTGAAGAAATTTTTGAACCAATAACGCCAGAAGCTGAGTGAAATGCACGAAAAACTGGGGAAAAAGGAACAAAAATTGGCCAATCAAATGGCACACGTTCTACTGCACGATACTAATTGCTCTCGCCCCTTTCGAATATCCACATGGAAGCCAAAACTGATTGAAACATAGCGAAAATATTCCGTGTATTTTTTGGTTTTATATTTGACAGATTATTTTCTTCGGCACGGAAGCTTCACTGCGAAAAATAAAAAGTATCGGAGATTTTATTTAAAAAATTACTAGGAAGAAGGCAATAGGTAGCTGAAAACAGTACGAAACTCTCCAGGCGTGAAGTTGTGACAATTTGTCGAACTGTTGTGAATAAATACGAAATTAATATTAGATTAACATTTACCGACGCATCATGGTCCGGTTGCTCAAGTGTAATATCGCGTCTGATCTCTACCGGAAGAACGGGAACTTTCGGAAAAGTCCACAATGTCACCAAACTGTCGTCCATTCTGACGACAGATGGTCATTGCAACCCCCCCTCCTCCCCCTCCCCGGTGGGAATCGTGCTGAGAGTGCTCTAGAGGGATAGACGTCGGGATCTGAGAAAGTTGAGGAAAAAGTTGAGATTTCTGGGGAAGTTTGCTTAACATTTATCCATTAACACTTTACCTGTCGGAACATTAATACCGGGCTTCTCGTTAACCGTGGTATATCGGCAATAAATTCAATCAATCTCCTCGGAACTTCACGAGAAAAAGCAAAGTGAACTTTACGAAAGAGATACGTGGAACACTTTTTGAAATATTAAGTTACAATGCGGGTCTAACGAAAAGCCAAGATAAATAATTACGAGACAAGTCTTACTAGCCTAGAAAATAGAATTAATAGAAAGGAAAATTCAATATTTATTCGAGAAACTCTGACTAAGATAAAATTGATCAAGTTTATATAGAAAATAAAAATGGATGAGATATATGGTGGATGGATTTTTTTTTAGGTATTTTTGAGGAAGTTATGAGAGTAAATACTGTTTGGTCTGAGTTGCGGACCCGCGCGATTTAATGTCTCATCGTCGAGAGAATTATTTAACGCTAGGTTCCCACACCCACACCGAGTGATATATGAAACCGTAGGCACCGAAGTGTCGAAAGAAATTGTCTTGAACAATCTACGTCCGTATTGCCGGAGGAAGCGTCGTTTTAAATGAATGCCAGTCACTCCAGGATCGTTTGTCACTTGCCGAAAATTGGTACAGTAAAGAAAACGTGGAAGTAAGAAAAGTAGCTTCCACGCGAGTCGGAACGTATCATTTGGAAGCGGAAAGTAATGGAGATGGACTCCTCGTTATTTTAAAGAGAAAACTCCAGCTTTCGAGAGAGCTGTATTTCGAATAAATTCGGTCCCCCTCGGAAAGAGTATATTTTTCGAAATTACGCATCTGGAATGAAATCTAGATTAATTTTCACCGTATTTCGGCCATCTGTGAATTTCTGAAATTCGTTCAAGCTTTCCAAGGTGCCCAGATCCCTTTCTTTTGACAATTAAAATCGTATTGATCGCCTCGATAATTAACGGTTGTATATATTGTAAATAGCTTCATAGATATGCGCGTTACTGCATAGCAGACTGATGTATTAATTAAAGTTGTCATCAAAGTGATCACTTTAATCAACGCGTTTGATGACACTTGATAAACTGGTCGTTTGAATTAATGAATTAGCTCTTCACGATCATTGCCTCCAAAATATTTTGATATTAAACATTTTAATTACTGGCGTTTCTGCGAGTTCAGAATAAGCTGACACGTTAGCATATTTGCAGAATACAATAAAATAAATTTTTACCCATATTTCTCAAAAACTGTTTCGAAAAGAATTTCTCTGGAATTCCTCGCCTCGAAAATTCATTTTTTGGCATTTTCTCGTCAAGCTGTACAGGATTATACAATAAAAAGTTAAAAATCTCTGGGTCGCCAAGGAGAAGTTCAACAAATCCTCCTTGAATTCTTTAAAATTGACACGACAATATATTTACGAGAAACAATCAAACGAATGCAGCAATATTTCTCACAGTTGCTTCTGCATTTCCCGTGGGTCGTTTAAAGTCGCGGAGAAAACGTCCGAGGTGTAATTATAACCGTTCATTAGTGCGTTGTACTATGCATGCCCGCAAACTATAGCGGCTCGAACAAAGAAACGAGAATGAACGAAAGGGGGCATTCGCGGTTGAAATTCGCCGAGGATATTTTTCGTTATTTCGTTGCGTTTATGCTCGCGGGGCCGCGAGCGTTCACGAAGAAAATGGCGGGTTAACCTGGAAATATGATATTAACATTTCTCCGGCGGTGTTCGCGGTACGAAAAGAACGACACCGTTTTTTCCTTCGGTACGCTTCTTCGCTTATGCTCCGATGCTTCGCCGTGTTGTTGTTGCCGGGAGCATTGTCTCGCAACCGGCAGAAAAAAGCTGTCTCATGATGAGATTTAACCGGCGATTTTATAAAAGCTTTCGTTACGATCCGCGAACGGGAAGCGAGGGAAGCCGGGAAATAAAATCAGCGAGACGAAAACGTGACGAAACAGCCGCGGTCCGCGGACCGAGCGCGAAAGAAAAATTAATTAAAATCAATCTAGACGGTTTATTCTGGCCCGAATCGGTTATAAATTTTCCGGGGAACCTCGGAAACTCGAGAGTAAATAATCTCGGGGAGAGAGAATCGCCGAAGAATCGAATCGGTCTAAAAGAAACGGGACTAATTTGATCAGGTATTCAGATTTCATGTTAATGCATTGTTCTGCTCGCGGTTAAATATTCACGGAATTCCTCGCACTGCTGGAACTCTTTTAAAAAATTGTCGAGCTCGATATATGTCAACAACATAGTGGGGATAGTTCCGCGACGTTCATCATCCAGGCCTTGGCGACATATATAGAGAAATTATCAGATTTTAGAAAATTTAATACCTTTTTAGACGAGAAACAATCTGTAACGAATTTTATTCCGATGAAGTGCCAAAAATTTCCTGAAAAAATTCTGCTTGATCTTCCTAAATTAAATGAAAAGCAGAGCACTGTGTTGACAAAGAAAAATTTAATGAAAATTACGGGACTCTGTATTACACGCTCTGTATATTTGTCACAGGTCTGGTAGTTTTATTGGTCGTTGCACGTTAAACAAAAAGAGGACGTAATTTTATTGCAATATGAAGGATGGTTCTCCGGATAGAAATGGCAGAAATTCGCGGGAATTTATTCGAGCAATCGGCGCGCCGTTCGTTCTGTCAGAGACAAAGTCGCGAAACCGTGTCCGCGCCGTTCCGTTTCTTACATATTTCAAGCCGAAAGATGCGTTTCATTTTATCGACGGGCCAAGCCATCCTGTTAATTCCGAGTGGAGTGAGAAATAAACGAGCGAATTCCATTCGTCAGGCTTTACATCGGCGAAGTAAGCGGAAACGAATCGATGGAATTCAATTTCTGTTCCAGGGAATCTAATGAAATATTCCTTTGCGTCACTTATATAAACGCGGGCAAATATACATATACATATACATATATATATATATTGTATGTATGCGCGCTCGTGTGTGTACGAAGTAGCTGCAACAGTTTTTTATTCCCCATCTGAGCTACGATGAAATACTATCGATTCACTCTGGAGGAAAATACTCTGCAGCTGCCCCCCCCCCCTCGGGTACATGAACTTTGATTGAAGGTATTTTAATGCCCGGAGCTAAAGGAAGTTGATCGAACGCGATAGATCGCAGAGATCCTTGTATCATACAGTTACAGCTTCGGCTGCGAATTAATTGGAGTCCGATCCACCGTGAAAAACAATTACACAGTTTCACCAGTGCGGATTTTTATGAAAAATACAAAATTGTTCCTTTTTGTGAGCCCTCGTAGTCACCGGCACTTCTCTGTCGTCCACAATTTCTTAGAAAACAAAAAATAATTAATTCAGTTTCCCTTCGATATAAGGCGACGACTCGGGACCGCTTTCGACGTATTACGGACCGGGGGTATCTATTCGGCTCGGCACTGTTGTCGAGTTTATGGGTCCCAGCGATTATAGTCCGATGAAACAGGGAACAGAGTTTCACGTTACAACATTTTTCATTTGGACGCATGACTGTATCAGCTGTCCGCGAATAAATGTATCATCCTGCTGTAGAACAGTAATGGATTTCGCTAAAAAAAAAAGAGGAGGAAAGGGCACAGGTCAAGTGAGCGCGGTGGCTGGAGCGAAAGTAATATTTTTCTGGAGAATTACATTGTCAAAATGTATAACTTCGTACCCGTAAACCGCAGCGATGATGTCAGGAATGAAAGATTTAAAGCTTGTACCGCCGGCGCAGTACATGCAGTTACTACTGCCGAGGCTTTCAGTGTGCATTTCAATCCCCTGTTGAAGGCAACTGCGGTGTTAGCGAAACGCTGGGATAATTCTTCTACACGGATGCGGCTTACGTTCGAAAACCTCAACGGGAGGCGGCTGCATACCAACAATATCGACTGCATTCTTCTAACTAACTTTCCCTCGAAATCTATGCGCGTATCCGCTTTTTTGTTTGTCTGTGCAATTCTCAGATCAGCACTGATTTCACTGAACAAGAATTAGGAATCGGCAGGGAATTGACAACTCCTGTTGACATTTTTCTTTTCAACGAAAATTTTACAAATATTGCATAAAAATCTCAGCATAAAATTCCGCATAAAATTTCTGGTAATACATCGTCTGTGAAAATTGAACCTTTCAACCTCTTATCTGGTTTCTCTCGTAGTTCTGATTGCACCGCGCGCAGTAAAAACGATTCCGTCTTATTATTCGCACGATCGTGCCAGGCAGAATATGCATGGCGATCCCCAGGTGTATAAGACTAGCGCGATGAGCAATTAAAATTCCTTGATAGCACTTTCTTCGTCGTGTCACGGTCGTCCCGCAGAGGTCGTTGCAAACTTACATAGAAATCCTCCTGCAAGTGGTCCCCGAGTACTTCCGTTGAAACTGTACGCGTTACGTTGTAAAGAATACGAACAACAACAATTCACCAGTGAAGTAAAAACTGTCAACGTGTTCCTCGTACGATTAGGTTCGCCGGCAAGTCCCGCTCCCGGCAAAAATGGCACTTCTAGGTCAAGAAGTAGCACGGAACGGAAGTTTCTGTTCCGCCATTTGCTGTCACTTCTACTTTGGTTATTCTCGTTACGCTCGAAGACACTGGAGCATGTCGAGGATGCGCGACACTGTCCACGAGGATCGTTTATCAGTGTCCACTCGTAAAATGGCTACGTGCACCTCTCGAATAAATCACGAGATTTTTGTACTGGGCTCTCGATGCTCGCAGAAAACTTAGTTGCCATTTCCTAGATACTGGCAATAGTAGATACTAGATTACTTAGTACTGTTCTCCTAAGTGTGCTAATTTTCTGTTACGTATTTACCATTTATGGGGTAAACTTCAGCTTGGCAACCCAGAAATTTTTCACTTTTCGCTATATAATTCTGAACATCTTGACGAGAGAATGTCAAAAATCGAAATTTTGAGGCGAGGAATTGACTGGTTCGAAAGCTCAGAGTGTTTAAAGTTGTGAACGGAGAAACGTCTGGCCGGCTAATATATCTTCGAGTGCCTTAGAGTCTCGGGGCGAGGTTTCCGGTGAAAAACCGTTTGCCATCAGTGGACAAATTTTAATTTGGCCCGGCAGGACGGCATGCAAAAACCGCTTCAACTGGAATTACTCAACCCCTCGAGACCGTTGCATATTTATTTGCAACATTTTTCGGTGTCCTCGGCAGACGTTGAAGGGCGGGGCCCGATTTAAATGGAATAGCTACTATATTAAAAACGTTAGCGGAGAAATGAAATATGCGACACGACATTGAAAAGGAACGTGCGCGCGCGCGCGAGTTTCATTTTACCGGTATCAAGGTCCTTCGGAGCGGAAACCTGTGCACCGGAAACATTCAGGGTCCTCGTTTCTGATCAAAATTAAGGTCAGTTCGAAGGTGTCTGCACACACGTGCTGCAGCAAGTAACCCTGTTGCAGTCGCCTAGGTGCATAAGATAAGTTATCGAAAATTACAGGGGCGTCGAATAATTCCTCCGGTGTGTTCCGTTTAAGCTCGTTTTTACGCTAAGGAAGTTTATCTCGTTTGCACTCGGCGCGTGTGGTACGATATTGTAGCCGCGTCCTGTTTTTCCGCCGCAGATTTTATGAAACCAGTATAGCGTGTGCGTTGCCGAGGAAAACTCCGCGGGGGCGGAGAATGTTCAGTAACTTTTCAGGTTTATTAGTCTCAAGGGTGGTGCTCGGCTTCTTATTGAAACAAAGTTCCGTCGCCGTTGACTAATTGGCGGATACGTTTCGCCTGCGCGAGTCGTTTCCATAAAATCGGTGGAATTCAACAATTCTCACGAAATAACATACCGTTTATACATGTATTTTTAATCCGTTTTAACCGGTCGGAAGTAATGCAGTATTTAACGATTCGTAGAACCTCTTGGGCAACGAGCATTATCCTTTATTAATTGAGACAAGAACGCGCGAATCTGTGTGAATATCTCAGCTCCCGCTTCCCTGTGTTTCCTCGTTACTTTCATCACCCGAGGAAATGGTAATTTCAAATTAGAATTCCATTACGTAGCTTTTACCGTGCACGTGTCTGCATTTTTCCTGTTAGGCGAGCCGCGATATAAGCGATTACCTTGGTCGAGTTTGCGGAAGTAATTGAATAGGTGAGTTTGTCCGTTATCTTTTTGCACCGTGATATATTAAAATATAATCAATTGAAATGATGCTTAAAAAAAAAGGACTTTTTCCTAGTATATAACAAGTATGAAAATATAGTAATATTTTTAAAACACAACTTCTTTTATCTCCACTTTTCTGGGAGATAATTCCAGAAAATTTCTAATTATTTCCTTTTTTAATTAGCGTCGAAACAGTAGCCATCTCTGACGCGCGTTCACGCGCTACTCCAAAGGGAGGTTAGGTTGCTTAGGAAGCTTAGAAAATTGTGAAACTTCGTGTGAAAGTAGAGTAATTCATCCTCAACGCGGACTCATTTTTTGTTCACGCCATAATGTGGTTTTAGGGGGTGGGAACACGTATTATACACGTATGTGTTCCGAATGCTTCGGACACTGTTGGAGGGTGGTTAGCCCTACAAGTGGTTGATCTGTAGATCGCCTTTTACGACGTGCAGGTCTTACCCTGGGTCTTCATCCCCCTGCCCACGCAGGGATTATTATTGGTACGATTTTATTGATATCATTGATATGCATCGCTATTGAAGGAAATACTGATCCTTTCTGAAGGGTGGTTTCGTATCAACTTTACGTACCCTGTGTATTCAATGTATATCTTATTTTTTGTATCAACTATTCAAATGATTGGGGGTGGAAATCAATTTTTATTTAACTCCAGTTTGCTGCAATCGGTGCACAGGATTTTGAAAGTGAGATCTACCCTTGGATTTATTAATTTCTATAATTAGAAAATTTCTAAAAAGTAGTTTCTGCTATTATCTAGATTTGCTACTAGCTAGATTGTTGGTATTACAAAAATGAAATCCACCTGGGAATCAATGTACAGAGAAGTTCTGGAAGATGCATTGAAATGATAAAGATACAAAGATTGCGTTTTTAGCGTTTGTTGGCACCTGATATTATGTAAGCAGGGGCGAAACAGTTTTTCCGACAGTTTGTTTCGCCGGAATTAGCAGCTGCCACGCTGAGGCGACAAACAGTGGTTACATAGCGTTTAAGCTCGTCTTCAGGGGTTTCTAGACGACCGATTATCGACCTGTGAGTAAACGAGTCGTATTTATGGAACGCTTATCTTAATATGCGACGAGCACTTCTCAACTCTTGCAAACGATCGCGGGACATTTTATTGCGAATAAATGTCGAACGCTGCAGATAACTTCGTCTCTACCACATTTCGAGAACATTAAATGTCAATTACCTGTATTAAGAGACGTTGTTTAAGTGGCTGGACTGCTTCTCCAATTTTTGCGACGATTAAAACATTTTCCAATATTATCTGCACACTTCGTGCACTAACTTCTTGACGATAGTTCAAAAAACCAAACAGAGCAACAAATTTACGAACTCATTGCATTGTCCAAATGAAGGTATAATTAGTAAAATGAGTTATTTGCTGTGAGTCGTTTGTAACAATTGTTGTATGTAAAAATTGTCGAATTTCTATTTGGAATCTTGAATTGTTTCAACATGAATAATTTGATAAAAAATAAGTGACTTGTGCAGATTGCAATCTGACCAGTTCAATTATTTGCTTGTTGACTTGACATACATATCTCCGTTTCCATCAGTTCCCAAAGTGGTTTCAAACATTTGCTGGTTTGCGTAAAGTGCTCAATTATCCGGTCACGCATCTTTCCCTGGAAAGATCTGGAAGTTTACTCAATTTAATGATTCCTATTGTTTAAAAATAATAGTAAGAAGTATCATAAATTATTCGTTTCATACGTTCGAGAGGTGAAGTAGTTTCTTTTTCTATAGAAATAAAAGAAAATGAGATGTCATTCGCCAGGTTAAATTCTACAAATTTCCTAAAATAGGGAGAAAATGCCTAGCATAATTTTCGATTACGCGAAGCGCGGTCAGGAGCGTTCACTGTCCGGCAGCAACGTCGAGAAATTAGGTGTCCCCTCGACTCGAATTATCGTTGAAATTCCCCCGCAAAACGGCAAAGTCGGCAAACTTTCCAGAAGCCGAAGAAGAACCGGAAAGAACAACGAAACCGAAATTAACATTGGCCCGCGGAGGCTCGTTTTCTCCCCGCCGAAATGTGATCCGAATTTCTCTGCGGCCAGTCGACATTTTTTCCAAAAAGGAACCTGCTCCCACGCTGTGATTTATTCGGTTCGCGTCGATGGGCAATTTCCCATTTTGACCGTTTGACTCGCCGGACCAACGGAATTTCGCAACGCGATTCCGCGACGGAGAACGACTGACGAGCAATTCGCGTCGCGATTAAATTTAGCTACATAATTCCCCAATAACGGCAATGAGGCTAATTGATATTGGCGTTGCGGTGTAACGCACGCAACGGCAGTATCGCGTGCTTTTACTTTCCGCAACGTTCGACGAAACAATCGAGCAAATTGCGAAATATTTGCTTAGCTTCCTGCGGAGTGGGGGAAACTATTGTCCCAGTCAAAAATTTTGGGAAAGGCACACTTTTTTCTCAAATATGTAGAGATTATGTGACGGGGCATCAATTCTCAGAAAATTATTTACTTGAAAATTCATTCATTATTGCCTTGAACCAACTGGTTCATTTACAGTAGTTTATAGTACAATCTGTTCAGGAAGACCGGTGAATCGTGCTAATTTATATAATGTCTTTTACTAGAATAGTGATGTTGTTTGTTATGTAGAAAAGAATGGTTCACAGAAACGAGTTTCCTTTACAACGTTTCTTCCGTAGTCACATTTTATTAAAATTTGTTTCACCGCAGCTTCTGACCCCAGCGTTTTCCTGGTCTTTGGTTTGTTTATCGTGAAAACAGAGTTCATTACTTTGCGTTACAGCTCCGTTGTTCCTCCTAGTGTACCTTATACACCCATTTTTCGCTTTCCCATTTTCTCTCGAGTTATTTTCCGATTATTTGTTCGCGATCCACTCGGTTGTCCTCGTCACTGCCACCCCCCCCCCCCCCCCTCCAAATCCAATTTCACTGTTTGATATGAAATTCTATTTAGAAAAAGCATTTACTGGAAAATCCGTTCGTCGTTAATTCTGTAAATAGCGTTTAAAACCAAATTTTTCTAAAGGGAGATCGTTCAATATTGAACTCTAGACTATTAAATTTATAGTTAGTAATTAAGCTACAGCATTCGACCGATATATTCGAACAGCAGCTTTTACGAGATTATTCGGCCCATTAACTGTATTGACTAAGAGTCACAAATTTACTGTTATCAAGATGCATGTGCGGGATCTTGGAAGCACGGCAGTTCACCGTGTGCAGCGCGCAACACTATACCGTAACGCCTCGAGTAAAACTATCCCGCGCGCAGCGAACTAAGCAACGACAATAACGCATTGTCCCGCCGTATTACCCGAGAATGTCGGTACATAAAATGTATTGATTTAACGCGTCGAACCGACCGCGTAAACGCGTCAATCTAATAACGTTAATGAAACCGCTTGCCACGTAATTCGTCGTACATGGTTTATCCGATTATGCCACCTTTCTCTCGGAATACAACCAATCAAATAATTTTCGAAATCTTACTCGTCAAATTGATAATCGTTGCACGTCCCGAATTTCATAATTCAGCAACGAAAGAGTGCAGAAGAAAAAGTGATATAATTTATACAGTTTAAAAATCGAGTATCACACAGCCCTTGCGGACATTGTACTCGAGAGAAGCGTCTCTCGATCGTAATCTCTTCTCACCGCTAATCTGTATTCAATTATCGCGGTGACTGGTATCACCAGTTTATCTTTTTAATTTCCAGGTCGGCAGAGAGGCCAGGCGAAAATCCTCGAGAGGCGAGGAAGGAGCGGGCCGAGCTAGGAAGAAGGAAGAAGGTGAAAACTGTTCCAGTGATCCTTCTAGATAGAGGTCAATGGAGCCATCCTGATGCAGGCTGCAAAACTACGTGGGGATTACCCGGCGTGGTCGTTGGGCTGATTTCAACGGTGAACAGTGGCGATTCCACCCGCGGGTGGAAGCGCCGTTTTCATCACCGCCAACGGCGAATACTACAGCCACTTCCGCTTCCTCCACCCCACGTGGCCGAACCATTACCTGATAAGGTGAGTCTCCGAATCGCAGTTCGAACCGAAAACTACTCGAACGTTTTTCCGATCGTCCACAAATTCTCGATAGAGCGGGCCTCCCCGATCAATGGACACTGAAACCAGTACAGTTTTTACTCCCTGTATGTCTAAAATCCCTAGGCGATAAAAGTCCCAGAACTATCCCCACTGCTGCGGGGTATACCCCCGTGAGGGGCACAGAATCTCGAGAGACCTTGGCCGCCGGGGTCGTGTGGATCAGAGAATAATATTTCCTAGCCGATACTTGTCCGTTGCTGGACCCGTGCCGGTGACATACATCGAGTAGACACTGTACTCGCCACGAGACCACTTTAAGGACTGCCGGACTACTTTATAGGACCCCATAGCCCACTCGAGAACAATGTCAAGCCGAATAGGTACCCCTGTCCGAAATACGACGACAGACGACCCCGAGCCATCGTCTTATATCGGAGCAGAACTGTATTTCTGAGAACTATTTTTATAAGGTTTCTGTGCAACGTTTGCAGTCTAGACAGTGTGCGGGTAATTATGCTTCCGCAAAAGTGGCTTAAAACAATGTAAAAATGTACAAATATTACAATGGAGGACATAGTACTCGCGAATACGAGAACAATGAAATTTTCACCATCCCAATTCCAGTGCAGGTAATATCTGTAATTTAGGGCTGTATATTACATGCCTGGGGTATAATAATTATGAATATGAGAATAATTTCATTTTATCTCTGTAATGGTGCTGGGTAATATTTGTAACTTGGCCCGTTATGTGTCTTATTGTATAGTGGACCGTTATTATTCTGTAATGTGTCATTCGCATAACTTTGATATTACACGCAATTGGGGCAGGTTATAACACGATTTTAATTAATCTCTGGAAGGCCGGGTCTGTTTTGACCCAGTTGCTCCGAGAAATGAGACTCGGTGCAACTTTTCAGTCAGCTGCTGCTAATTTGTTACTATGTATAAATTGTTGGATCATTCAGAAAAATCAGCGAGTCTTGCAAACAGTGGATCAACGTATCACCAATTTTGCAGTTGTCAAAAACATCCATACTCCGATAATTGAAAAGCTACCAATGATATAGATAGGTTTTCGTTTCATTAGCCACGATTTCATTTTTGCGGAAGCGCAACGATCCGTGCGCAAAAAATACCGATGCGCACTCGTCCTCTAGGAACAAGCCAATTCTTTTTTTAACACGTTCACAAACAAAAACATTCATACCGTCCCATGAATTCCCAGCAATTTTTAAGGAAAATTTAGTATACCGTAGATAAAAGTGTGACACAACTTGTCTACTATTCGTTGAAGTAAACAAATTCTCAAAGTCAAGCTCACTTTTTTTAGAAAAGTTACACACTAGCTAGCAAACTAATTCTTCTGACACGTCAAAAATAAAAACTCGAGCCTCCCGGTCCAGTTTCGGAATAGTTATTCTTTTCTGAACAATGTACGATTATTTTTTACACCGTCGCGAATTCTTTGTTTCGGTAAAACATGAAATATCGAGCGGATGATAGATGCGCCCGGCGGCGCGTTCAGCGGTATAATTTACATTATCGTTCGAAGTTTGTAAGGATAAGTGAATCACTTATGCGGCCGACTCTCGAGCAACGTTCGCCCGGCATTATATTCAAATCTAGACAGCCCGGGAGATTATGAATTGCTTTAATAACCAGTGCCGGATACGTCGAATTACTCGGAGGCGCGTATACGAATGCCAGCCCCGCCATTTTCCATGTCTCTCCGTCTATAGATCTACATGTATGTGTGTACCTACCGGGTATTTATGCTAGTACACGACCGGTTCAACGAGTCGCGCCAATCTTAATTATTTTTCCCCGGAACTAGGTCAGATTTACAATTTTTCGGTGTGCTTCGGTGAACGCGCAGACCTAAATTCCCTTCTTTTTTTCTTTACACACGCCGTTTCAGCTTTTTTTCGCGAAACGGCTCGCGAAATGAAATCACTGTTGTTCTCTCGCAATGCTCGCCGTTCTATTCCAAATTTCCTTCACCCCCTTCCCCTTTGGCAGGTTCGAAAACTCGAATTCTCCTTTTTCACTTTCTTCGCGAATTTGTACTCCCGCAGTTTCCCTTTTTTACGCCAGTTTTTACCTCGAAATGGAATTTCTTAACACTGCTGACAATAGTGAAATTAGTAACTCTGGTAGTTAAAAAAAAAACAAGCCACTGTACAACAATACTGAACGTGTCGAATAGAAATAATACGTTTCAATTGCCACGAGTAAAAGCAAGAAAAAATGGGACACTTGGGAGAGTTAAGTATAATGTAAACAATTGGAAATGACCGTGTGAAATAAATAGGACACTGGAAATTGTTCGGAGAAATTTCTTTTCCGGGGTGGGGGATGTTGACGGAAGTGGATTGGCCGGAAAAAAAACGTGGAGAGGTTGTAACGTTGGTTTTCGCGGGATTGTTTAATCAGAGCTGGAGAAGCGGCCGCAGCCGCAGCCGCCTCGGAGCTCTGAGGAGCTGGAGGATCTGCACAAGCTGCTGAGCTTCCCCGAGGAGGTGGCGCTCAGGTTGACGGAGACCGAATACCAGCTGTTCTACCAGGTACCTCCGCAAGAATACCTTCGGCACGTGGTGCAGGACCTGAAATCGCAGAACCCACCTGCCAGGCCATCCCCGTCGCCGAGTCGCAGCTACATCGCTCCCAGCACCACCAACAACTCGACCCAGACCGAGGAAGAGTCGAACTGGCCTGTTCCCAACATTTCCTGCTCCATACAAACGCTCATCAATCGTTTCAATGAGGTACGCTTCTCCAAATCGTCATTCGAACTCTTAGACTGTCGATCTTTATGCATTTGTGCCGCGTGAAAATTTGTAAAATATAAAATCACGAAAATTAATTGTGCTAGTCGATCAATAGAAATATAACAGAATATTAGTCATATTAATAGAAATCTTCTAGTCAATCCAAACCACTTTCACCTCTTCTAGATTTTTCGAAAATTTGTGAAAATGAGTAACATCATTTACAATTGTGTAAATTACATGTCAGGTATCGCACAAATTACATAATTTTCTGAAGCAGCATTACCTGTTGTTTAGGTAAGCTCATGGGCCACGCAAATGATACTAAACAGCACAACGTTAGAAGAGAAGCAGGCAGTTTTGTCCTGTTTGCTTCGTGTGGCGCAAACCTGCTGGAACATCGGAAACTTTAACTCAGCCATGGAAATCATCGGTGGCCTCAAGTGAGTATCTTTTCACTATAATTTCTGCTTCATCTTCTCATAAAAATTTGGAAAATAGTCACTAAACTTAATACGAGAAAATGTGAACAGATACGAAATAGAATATAAAATAGAATATAAAATACAATATGAAATAGAATATAACAGAATATAAAATATATCACTTAAAAAATAATAGTTTCACATACCTGGTTCGTGTTCGAACTATTGGCAGTTTAACTAGCGAAACGATAATAATGTTTTTAGTAGGCCAGTCGGATATAATTAATAGAACAATCTTAACGCGATTCGTAAAGCCACTACGAGCTGCTTAATTAATTGCGAGGGTAAATAATTAAGCCACGTTCACCGTCAACGAGGACTATTAATCTTCGTATTCAGAAACTGTTTCCGCACTTTCGTGTACATATGTTCGCGTGCGAAGAAACTCATAATTTAACCTGTCCGAAGTAAAAACCGTGTTGCTCGTGGCAGCGTTTAGCGAAAACATTCTTGGCTGACTTTGAACGCAGAAGAAAATTAATTGAAATTGACTTGGGACGCTCTAAGCCACAGGCAATAAAGTTGGTTCGAGCAAACTCGTCGCTCGAAGCGATTATTTCATTTCCGTGTTCACATTTTTCCTAATTCAAACACTTCGATACCAATTTTCCGATCACGGGAGGCGATCAATTAAAAAGTTTTTTTAAATATTTTGGACGAGAGAATGTTAAGTTTATTAATCTGTGAAGATTCTTTCAATATTAATTTTGAAAATACTGAGAACAGTAATTCTTTTAAACAATATTAAAAAGGGAAGGGTTCTTTGAGAAAACATTGACATTAAATAAGTTTCTTCAATACTGATTTTAAATGATAAATACATTTTTGTTTTTATATTATACATGAAATGATTTTACTTATTAAACATACCGGAATATCAACATTTCATTAGTGTAGTAGTAATTTCGTAAGTAATTATTAATTTCGTAAGTAAGTAATAATTAATTAGTTACATGTCCTCCGTCCACATGTTCTCGAATTTCGTCCCATTATTATTAAAAACCAATATATCACTACACCACGAACTCGATGCGATTAATTTGCATTTCATATTATTCATTTTCGCAATGTAAATATTTTCTGAACAATTGTATCATAATTAGAATATTTACGTTGATTAAGCGATAATGGAAACTCACTTTCGGAGCATCGTTGATAGAAAATCATGCGAACATTTCCCGTTGTCTAATATTTACAAGCTGTTCACACACACACACACAAACACGAGACGGTTCGCCTCCAGTCACTCTATTGATGTTATTATGTGCACAACGAACCCATGTTTGCATAGAGGAAACATGATACTTGAGGAGCGTGAAACCAATATGTGCGCACGCGTATCAGAAAAATGGTATTGTCGCTTTCATTTGTTTTATGATTCTATTATTCGATCCACTTTGCCGCGGAGGGCTTATTTTATCGTATCCACTTTCATTGTATCGCATCGTTTCGTCGACAGCGAACTGCACAATTCTGCTACCACTTCCGGCGGAATTGACTCGTGAAAGATTTCATTAATTCCATATCTTTTTAGCGTCGTTCGCTGTCTCGAATAATTCAACAAATTGAAAAACACATTATTCCTCTTATTTCAAAACTGTTGAATTATCTTAAAATTTTTTTTTAAAAATCTCGCAAAAGCAGTTTGGCGTGGTTTTCCGATAAAGGATTCACACTTCGATAACAATGAACGATCCCCAATACCTCAGTCTGGTTTCCGTCGAACAAACTGTTTGAACTTTTGATTGTTATCGGGATCGACAGCGGAGTCAAAATGCTGCTCGAAATGACGCTCGAGATGGTAATGTTCTCGAAATAACGGTGCTCCGAATAATTGAAAGGTTTCCGGAACGCTTTGCCGTCGCTCGCGAAAAGAATTGTTATACTAACCTCAGGAAAATCCTTGGTTGAAGAAAACAAATAAGTATCGGGTGCGCTACGCTGTTAAAATCCTCCGTATTTTTGAGGTCGCATGCATTATGGAATACTACGTTCTGTTCTCCCGCGGTTACTCTTCTTATATCGGGTACATGCATTTCGCGCACTCCGAAAGAAATTTCCCCATCTGTCGAGCCGGGGCCACGGTTTTTCCTTAAAACGTATTTACCCCCTCCCCACCTCGCGTTTCGCCGCGCGGTTTCTGAAATGATTTCGCACTCTAACCGCATTCCGCCGACCGAGAACCTCCGCGAAACTGTTTCGCAGCGCAGAGTAAACTCTCGGCGAAAAAATAATCGCGAAACGGTTCCCCACGAATTTTTCACGGACTCTTTGCCAGCCAATGGATCATTCTCGCGGCTACGGATTACTGCATTCAGCCGAGAGTTCTTTCAATCCCATCAAATACGCGAACGCATTATTTATACCGCGTTTACCGACCCCGTTTTTCTAGATTTAAACAGCCTCGCTACTTTTACCGCCGCGAAGTGCTGTGATGTTTGTAAATGCAAATGTTTGTCGGCACTCTTGCCCATCTTTAGAGACCATACGGAATTTTCATGATGCACACACACTTTAACCCTGGCGAAGTTAGTGCGATTTTTTCAACTAAATTAATTGGCATACCAATCGCAAACTTTGTCAATACTTTTGTTCATCTTTAGAGAGCATGCAGGCTTTTTCTGATGCACTTATAATCATTCTTACCGGAGTTATAGCAATTCGAATAGAGGGGCTCATGAAACCACTTGTTTTTGGGGCTAGGATAAATTGGTTACGGTAAGGTAATTTTTTTAAACAAAATTAATTGGCATAGCAATTGCAAACTTTTTGAATGCTTTTGTTCATCTTTAGGGAATATGCAGGCTTTTTCTGATGCACTTATAATCATTCTTACCGGAGTTATAGCAATTCGAAATAGAGTCGCTTATGAAACCGTTTGTTTTTGTGGCTGTGATAAATTGGGTAACGTAATTTTTATCTAATTAATGTAATTTCACAGACGACAGATTATTTGCAATGGGTTATTACTTAAGGGAAAATGTTATACATTCCTTGCAGAAGTATAGTTAAATGTCAAATATTCACAAGCACAAGGTATTATTTCCCTTCAATTAATGTTCATCTTGAAATTTTCAAATTGATGAAATTCCATTAAATGTCTTCGCCGCGAAACTAACTTGATATTACAAGACAAGGGATTAACTTCAGGACATCTTTCGCAACAAGGAGCTTCAATGCGAAAGAGATAACAAGGCATGTAATAGGTACAATTACAGCAGGTGAATAATTCAGCGAGGAACAATACTTTAGCGAATTCCTCCTAATTCTCACGGTTAATTTCACTGCACGGGACGTTTGCAAAATCCTCCCCTGAATTATAAATTAATTTTTCCTCCTCTTAACAATTGAATGACAAAATAAACGCTATATATATATATATTATAATATTGAGGTAAGTAAAATAAATCAAACGTACCTAGGAAAAAGAAAAGTATTAAAAAATGAATTAAATGTACTGTAGAATAAAAATAGGAATAGGAATTTAATAGATTTGTTAAATTCGGTGATTCGAAGCATTCGCCGCGAACCTAATTCAAAAAGGGGTTAATTTCAAGGTAAACTTCCGAACTGAAATTCTTTTTATGCGAGAGAGGTAGCTGAGAACGGTAACAGGCACAATTACTATTAAATAACCGAGTCCAAACAGCTGAAGAACGCGATATGCGAAAGATTTGCATGGAGACCGTATCCGAGTTATATTTTTATTGTTCGGCGCTGTTGTAGGTCGAACGACGCGGAGACCTATTTTCGAAGTACCATTAAATGGAGTGCCGTTATATTTCAACATAAATGGACGACGGTACGGCGGGAGCGTTCCGTCGTCAAAGGTGCAAACGCAAGCATCGCAATAATCGTTCCTGAAAAGGTTCAACCGCTTTCAAATCATTGCCTCGACGCTTCTGAATTCGCCGGGGCTCTCTTCCCGTCATTAAAACGGCCCCCGAGCTTTTCCACGTGTTTACCGATAGGGAACAAGGTTTGCCCTAAGTGGGCCCCCCTCGACGACGGTGTTCGCCGGGGAATGTAGAAATAAAGTAGATTTTATTGGCCGCCACTGTAAAACCGGAAGCCGTTCGTGCAACCGCGAACGGGATGATAATTCTTCGTGCTCGAACCTCGTTCCATGCACCACCATTCCGCTCGATCACTATGTTTCTGTGTA
Organism: Halictus quadricinctus; assembly: GCA_028454245.1. Taxonomy (NCBI): domain Eukaryota; kingdom Metazoa; phylum Arthropoda; class Insecta; order Hymenoptera; family Halictidae; genus Halictus; species Halictus quadricinctus. The sequence continues at coordinate 1,172,128 of CM052124.1, forward strand.
CACTACCCTCCACAACTATCCGGTTTGTCCCTTTCTCGGACAACAAAATACAGAATATTTTATTCAATGCATTTTCACGCAATACAGTTGTGTTCCGATACAAGACGACCATGTTTATGCCGAAATAGGAAAATCTCTGCCCCCTCATCCGAAATACGGCGAAAGTCCTAGCCATCGTCTTATATCGGAACAAAACTAATTCTGATTGAAAACTGAATCACTCATCATTAGACTACTTTATGCAAAATAAAAATTTTATTTAGAGAAGCTTCGTTTTCCTTTTATTAAATTGAATGAACTGAAAGTAATAGTGTTTTCAAATCTTTTTAATGTTTGCACTATTTTAAGTTTTACGTAGACGTGAGTATTTTCGTAAGTCTGTCAGGTTTTAAGGTTAGCAATATGCTAGAAAATTATTTTCTAATTTTCCAAATTACGATCTTGAGCCAATTTCCTAGCTGCATTGTTCGGAACACTTCGCTTTATCGTGGATACTTGCTAAATGTTGCGAATATCAGCGTTCGAATACTTTCGCGAGCGACTGTACGTGTAATTCACCATCGCAGCACGGTTTCTCCGTTGAGCTTCAGTTTCGAGAACTATGCGATTAACTGAATAGTTGAAATTTTACGCGACCGGCGACACCGTGACCTATTACACCGTCGAACTTTCATTCATGCGGCCCCTGTTACAATAGAGATCTTAAACTTTGAAAATTAACCGAATCTTTGATATATAATTTCCTCGCGAACTCCAACCATTCCACAATCAAAGATCAAAATATTCGATAGTATCGTTGAACCTGAAAATTTCAATTATTTCATTTTTTCTCCTGTCGGCATTCGGCCACCGAAATAGACAATGAATGTAGAACACTATAATTTTAGACCACCTTTCTCGTGACCCAATTCCGAATTTCGTTCCTTAAGGTAATATTACACCACTTGTTACAGTTATATGTCTTCTCTTTTACTGGGTTACTGGTCAAACGAATTTTATTTTTAGTCATTTTTTCCTCCTTATGCATCTGTATTGTTCACTCTTATTTCTCACATCAGGGTAAATACAATTTATCTAAATCTTTTACATCCAAATTTGTTAGATTAACACTAGGTTTACGAAGCACGAAAAGCGACTGTTTTGCATCTCTTTGTAAAAATAACAAGAACGTGCTACCCACATTTTTCAAAGAAATAAATTTGCTAAATAATTTCTCATGTATGCATCCTTAAAATCTTAATAATTTTAAATAAAAAATATTAGAACCCGTCATTTTGACGGATCCCGGAAACCTAGTGTTAGATAAAGAATTTCTTTAGATTGAACTGCTTTGATTTTTATGAATTCGGATGCCCGGTTCGGATAATCGAGGTTCTCCTTAATCGTGAATTAAACAATCAAATGTGCATCGAACGGTGTCGTGTTTGTACTCATTTTAATCAGAAAAATGTCACAAATGTCATGATAAAAGTTTCACAGAGTTACAATTAAAGCCCAAGCGGTGGCGACACGTTTAAACAAAAGCTGTCCAGATCAGTGTCTCCAAGAACGCGTTCGAACCTCGGCAAAATCGGCTGGGAATCGAAATAACGGCAGACTAAATCGATAAAATACGAGCGTTTAGGGTGTCGTCACTAACGAAATCAAATATTTGCTTGCAGATCCACCAATCTGAAGCTGTTCTGGCAATTAATAAGCGAGCCCCCAACAGTTTTGGAAACTCTGTCCGCCGCGTTTCTCTCGAACGAGTATGAGTCGGCGCTCGGCCGCGCGCTGGCGATGCCGGAATGCCCTGTGATCCCGTTCTTCGGACCGTTCCTGAAGGAATTGCGGGACATCATCGCAACCGAGTCCAAGGTAAACCATTAAACTCTGACTTGCGCGCCGGAACTCTTTGCATAGATCATCGGGGGAGGGGGTGGAGCAAGGGGAGCGGGGGAGGAGGAGAATTCTAACGACGCGTCGCGAACATTCCGTGGCTGAGACAAAAGCCTTGTTTCGCCCGTTATTGTGTCACGGCGCGGCGCTCGCGAGCTGGATTTTCACCAGCGAAGTTTATATCTCTAGCAAACGAATCCCTGTTTGTTGTTGTCGCGCGTCGCCGCGCCGTGGAACTGTGCCAATTCGAACATGCATCGGTTTTACACTCCGCGAACAACGCTACGCGATGTAAACGGCAAAGTAGGCGATCACTGTAAGAAAAATCGACGGGTCTGCGATTGTTAAT